>CAXIVR010001757.1:0-15678 GCA_964035755.1 Teleogryllus oceanicus
TTTAAAGGGTGTATCTCGTAAACGATAAGCCCCACGGGCTGAAATTTCCCGGGTTAGACGGAATCGCCTCTTTTTGAAGTTTATTTGGATTTTCTCATTTTGCTGTTTTCGAAAAAAAGCTTTTTTGAAAAATTCTCATTCAAATTTAATAACAATCGTTTTTAGTAACGACGTAGTTTTATTATTTTTACTATTAAACGGAAAAGAAATCTTTAAAAACTTCTCGTAAACGATAAGCCCCCGGGCTGAAATTCCCAGTGATTGGGAATCCCTCTTTTTCGAAGTTTTTACCGGTTTTTATTTTTTCTGAATTACGAAAAATGCAAATAGAAAGTTCTCATTCAAAATTTTAAAAACAATCTATTTTTGTAACGACGTAGTTTTATTATTTTTACTATTAAAAAATTTAAATCTTTAAAAACTGTATTTTAAACGTCCCCACAGGTGAAATTTTAAAAGATTAGACGGGAAACCCCTTTTTGAAATTTGACCTAGGATTTTTTATTTTTCTGAATTTACGAAAAAAAAGCTTTTAAAAAAAAAGTTCTCATTCAAATTTTAAAAATCTATTTTTAGAAGACAGTGTTTTGATTATTTTTTCTATGTAAACGAATTGAAATCTTTAAAAAACTGTATCTCATAAACTTTGATAAGCCTACAGGCTGAAATTTCCACAGTGATTAGACAGGAATCGCTCTTTTTTCGAGATTTTGACATAAGTTTTCAAATTTTTGCTGAATTTACGAAAAAATGCTTTAAATTAAAAAGTTCTCATTCAAAATTTTAATAACAATCCTATTTTTAATGTGACGGTAGTTTTGATTATTTTTACTATATGAAAACGAGGTGGGAAATCTTTAAGGCTGTATCTCGTAAGCGATAAGCCTACGAAGCTAGAAAATTCCACAGTGATTTGACAGAATCGCCTCTTTTTCAGAAGTTTTGACCTAAGTTTTCTCATTTTTGCTAGTTACGAAAAAATGCTTTAAATAGAAGAGTTCTCATTCAAAATTTTAATAACAATCGTATTTTTAGTAACAATAATGATTTTGATTATTTTTACTATGTAAGCAAATTAGAGATCTTTAAAAGCCTGTATCTCGTAAACGATAAGCCCTGAGGCTGGGGAAATTTCCACAGTGATTAGACAGGAATCCTTGCCTCTTTTTTCGAAGTTTTGACCCACAGGATTTTCTCATTTTTTGCTGAATTTTGAAAAAATGCTTTAATTGAAAAGTTCTCATTCCGACCTTTAATAACATCGTATTTTTAGTAACGACCAGTAGTTTTGATTATTTTACTATATAAACGAGAGTGAAATCTTTAAGGCTGTATCTCATAAACGATAAGCCCTACGAGGCTGAAATTTCCGCAGTGATTAGACGGAAATCGCCTCTTTTTCAGAGAAGTTTTGACCTAGGATTTTCTCATTTTGCTGAATTTACGAAAAATGCTGAATCGAAGAGTTCTCATTAAAATTTTAATAACAATCATATTTTTAGCAACGACAGTAGTTTTGATTATTTTACTATGTAAACAGGGTGAAATATTTAAAAACATCTCATCAAACGATAAGCCCTACGAGGCTGAAATTTCCACAGTGATTAGACAGGAATCGCCTCTTTTTCAGACTTTTGACATAGGTTTTTCAAATTTTTTGCTGAATTTACGAAAAAAATGCTTTAAATTAAAAAAAGTTCTCATTCAAAATTTTAATAACAATCGTATTTTTAGTAACGACGGTAGTTTTGATTATTTTTTACTATGTAAACGAAATTGAAATCTTTAAAAGGATGTATTCTTAAACGATAAGCCCTACGAATGAAAATTCCGATGATTAGACGAGAATCGCCTCTTTTTTCGAAGTTTTGACCTGAGATTTTCTCATTTTGCTGAATTTACGAAAAATGCTTTAAAAGAAGAGTTCTAATTCAAAATTTTAATAACAATCGTATTTTTAGTAACAACGGTAGTTTTGATTATTTTTAACTATGTAAACGAAATTGAAGTCTTTAAAAGCCTGTATTTCGTAAACGAAGGGCCCTACGAGGCTGAAATTTCCACAGTGATTAGACGGGAATCGCCTCTTTTTTTTGAAGTTTTGACCTAAGTTTTCTCATTTTTGCTGATTTACAGAAGAAAAGCTTTAAATAGAAGAGTTCTCATTCAAAATTTTAATAACAATCGTATTTTTAGTAACGACAGTAGTCTTAATTATTTTTACTATGTAAACGAGGTGAAATCTTTAAGGCTGTATCTCGTAAACGATAAGCCCTACAGGCTGAAATTTCCGCAGTGATTAGACGGAATCGCCTCTTTTTCGAAGTTTGACCTAGGATTTTCTCATTTTGCTGAATTTACGAAAAATGCTTTAAATGAAGAGTTCTCATTCAAAATTTTAATAACAATCGTATTTTTCAGCAACGACAGTAGTTTTGATTATTTTTACTATATGAAACGAAATTGAAAACTTTAAAGGCTGTATCTCGTAAACGATAAGCCCTACGAGGCTGAAATTTCACAGTGATTGAACTGGGAATCGCCTCTTTTTCAGAAGTTTTAAATTGGATTTTCAAATTTTTGCTGAATTTGAAAAAATGCTTTAAATTAAAAGTTCTCATTCAAAATTTTAATAACAATCGTATTTTTAGTAACGACGGTAGTTTTGATTATTTTTACTATATGAAGCAAGGAATTGAAATCTTTAAGGCTGTATCTCGTAAACGATAAGCCCTACGAGGCCTAGAAATTCCACAGTGATTAGACGGAATCGCGTCTTTTTCAGAGAGATTTTGACCTAAATCCGATGTTTTAAATGAAAGAGTTCATTCAAACCTTTAATAACAATCGTATTTTTAGTAACGACGGTAGTTTTGATTATTTTTTACTATGTAAACGAAATTGAAATCTTTAAAAGGCTGTATCTCATAAACGATAAGCCCTACAAGGCTAGAAAATTCACAGTGGTTGAGACAGGAATCGCCTCTTTTTCGAGTTTTGACTACCAGGATTTTCTCATTTTTTGCTGAATTTGAAAAATGTATTTAAGTAGAGGAGTTCTCATTCAAAATTTTAATAACAATCGTATTTTTAGCAGCATTAACGACAGTAGTTTAATTATTTTACTATGTCAACGAATTGAAATCTTGAAGCCTATATACTCGTAAACGATAAGCCCTACGAGGCTGAAATTTCCACAGTGATTAGACGGAATCGCCTCTTTTTTCGAAGTTTTGACCTAAGTTTTTCATTTTTGCTGGTTACGAAAAATGCTTCAAATAGAAGAGTTCTCAATTGAAAATTTTAATAACAATCTTCATTTATTAACGACAGTAGTTTTGATTATTTTTACTATATGACGAAATTGAAATCTTTAAATGGCTGTATCTCGTAAACGATAAGCCCTACGAGGCTAAAAATTTCCGCAGTGATTAGACGGAAATCGCCTCTTTTTCAGAGATTTTGACCTAGGATTTTCCTAATTTTTGCTGAATTTACGAAGAAATGCTAAATAGAAGAGTTCTCATTCAAATTTTAATAACAATCGTATTTTTAGTAACGACGGTAATTTAATTATTTTTTTACTATATAGAAAGCAGAGGTGGAAATCTTTAAAGGCTGTATCTCGTAGCTTGATAAAGCCCTACAGGCTGAAATTTCCGCAGTGATTAGACAGGATTCGCCTCTTTTTCGAAGTTTTGACCTAGGATTTTCTCATTTTTGCTAATTTACGAAAAAGTTAACCCCAAATGAAGAGTTCTCATTCAAAATTTTAATAACAATCGTATTTTTAACAACGACAGTAGTTTGATTATTTTTACTGTATAAGCAGAAATTGAAATCTTTAAGGCTGTATCTCGTAAACGATAAGCCCTACGAGGCCTGAAATTTCCACAGTGATTGGAGCAAGATCGCCTCTTTTTTTCGAAGTTTTGACCTAGGATTTTCAAATTTTTGCTGAATTTACAAGAAAAATGCTTTAAATTAAAGAAGTTCTCATTCAAAATTTTAATAACAATCGTATTTTTTAGTAACGACGGTAGTTTTGATTATTTTTTACTATGTAAAACGAGAGTGAAATCTTTAAAGAAGGATGTATCATGGAAACGATAAGCCTACAGTGAAAGTTCCACAGTGATTAGACAGGAATCGCCTCTTTTTTCGAAGTTTTGACCTAAGTTTTCTCATTTTTGCTGAATTTACGAAAAAATGCTTTAAATAGAAAGTTCTAATTCAAAATTTTAATAACAATCATCTTTTAATGCTGTAACGGTAGTTTGATTATTTTTAACTATGTAAATATGAAATTGAAGTCTTTTAAAGCCTGTATTTCGTAAACGATAAGCCCCCTACGATGCTGAAATTTCCACAGTGATTAGGTGAGAATCGCCTCTTTTTCGAAGTTTTGACTACGGATTTTCTCATTTTTGCTGAATTTACGAAGAAATGCTTTAAATAGAAGAGTTTTAATTCAAAATTTAATAACAATCGTAGCTTTAGTAACGACAGTAGTTTAGTTATTTTTACTATATAAAGGTGGAAGTCTTTAAAGGCTGTATCTCATGAAACGATAAGCCCTACGAGGCTGAAATTTCCGCAGTGATTAGACAGAATCGCCTCTTTTTTCCAGTTTTGACCTAGAGATTTTCTCATTTTTTACTAAATTTACGAAAAAAATGCTTTAAATAGAAGAGTTCTCATTCAAAATTTTAATAACAATCGTATTTTTAGCAACGACAGTAGTTTTGATTATTTACTATGTAAACGAAATTAGAAAACTTTAAGGCTGTATCTCGTAAACGATAAGCCATACGAGGCTGAAATTTCACAGTGATTAGACAGGAATCGCCTCTTTTTCAGAGAAGTTTTGACATAAGTTTTCAAATTTTTGCTGAATTTACGAAAAAATGCTAAATTAAAAAAGTTCTTATTCAAAATTTTAATAACAATCGTATTTTAGTAACGACGGTAGTTTTGATTATTTTTACTATGTAAACGAAATTGAAATCTTTAAAGGCTGCTTATCTTTATGAAACATTAAGCCCTACGAGGCTAAAATTCCACAGTGATTAGACGAATCGCCTCTTTTTCAGAGGATTTTGACCTAGGATTTTCTCATTTTTGCTGAATTTACGAAAAAATGCTTTAAATAGAAGAGTTCTCATTCAAAATTTTAATAACAATCGTATTTTTAAGTAACAGCAGTAGTTTTGATTATTTTTACTATGCTAAACAGAGTGCAAGTCTTTAAAAGCCTGTATCTCATGAAACGATAAGCCCTACGAGGCTAAAATTTCCACAGTGATTAGACGAGAATCGCCTCTTGGCTTTCAAAGATTTTGACCCACGGATTTTTCATTTTTGCTGAATTTACGAAAAATGCTAAATTGAAAGTTCTCATTCAAAATTTTAGCAATAACAATCGTTTTTAGTAACGACGGTAGTTTTGATTATTTTTACTATATAAACGAATTGAAATCTTTAAAGCCTCTATCTCACTTCAAACAATAAGCCCTACGAGGCTGAAATTTCCTTCCAGTGATTAGACGGAAATCGTCTTGCCTCTTTTTCGAAGTTTTGACCTAGGATTTTCTCATTTTTTGCTGAATTTACGAAAAAATGCTTTAAATAGAAGAGTTCTCATTCAAAATTTTAATAACAATCGTATATTTAGTAACGACGGTAGTTTGATTATTTTTTACTATAGCAGAAATTGAAATCTTTAAAGGCTGTATCTCGTAAACGTCGGCCCTACGAGGCTGAAAAATTCCACAGTGATTAGACAGGAATCGCTCTTTTTCGAAGTTTTGACCTGGATTTTCTCATTTTTTTGCTAAATTTACGAAAAAATGCTTTAAATAGAAGAGTTCTCATTCAAAATTTTAATAACAATCGTATTTAAGTAACGACGGTAGTTTTGATTATTTTTACTATATCAAACAGAAATTGCATTAAAAGCCTGTATCTCATAAACGATAAGCCCTACAGGCTGGAAATTTCCACAGTGATTAGACGGAATCGCCTCTTTTTCGAGATTTTGACCTAGGATTTTCTCATTTTTGCTGAATTTACGAAAAAATGCTTAAATAGAAGAGTTCTCATTCAAAATTTTAATAACAATCGTATTTTTAGCAACGACGAGTAGTTTTGATTATTTTTACTATGTAAACAGTGAAGAATCTTTAAAGGCTGTATCTCGTAAACGATAAGCCCTACGAGGTTGAAATTTCCACAGTGGATTAGACAGGAATCGCCTCTTTTTTCGAAGTTTTGACCTAGGATTTTCTCATTTTGCTAGTTACGAAAAAATGCTAGTCAGAAAGTTCTCATTCAAATTTTAATAACAATCGTATTTTTAGTAACGACGGTAGTTTTGATTATTTTTACTATATAAACGAAATTGAAATCTTTAAAAGGCTGTATCTCGTAAACGATAAGCCCTACGAAGGCTAGAAAAAATTCCACGATGATTAGACAGGAATCGCCTCTTTTTCAGTTTTGACCTGGATTTTCTCATTTTTTTGCTGAATTTACAAATGCTTTTAAATAGAAGAGTTCTCATTCAAAATTTTAATAACAATAGTATTTTTAAGTAACGACAGTGGTTTTGATGTTTTTACTATGTAAACAGGGTGGAAATCTTTAAAAGGCTGTATCTCGCAAACGATAAGCCCTACGAGGCTAGAAAATTCTGACGATTAAAGACGGAATCGCCTCTTTTTTGAAGTTTTGACCTAGGATTTTCTCATTTTTGCCGGAATTTGCAGAAAAATGCTTTAATTGAAAAGTTCTCATTCAAACCTTTAATAACAATCGTATTTTTAGTAACGACGGTAGTTTGATTATATTTTACTATGTAAACGAAATTGGAAATCTTTAAAGGCTGTATCTCCGTAAACGATAAGCCCTACGAGGAACAATTTTCCGCAGTGATTAGACGGGAATCGCCTCTTTTCTCAGCGATTTTGACCTAGGATTTTCTCATTTTTGCGTTTTGAAAAAAATGCTTTAAATAGAAGAGTTATCAATCAAAATTTTAATAACAATCGTATATTTAGTAACGACAGTAGTTTTACGATTGGCTTTTTACTATGTAAACGAAATTGAAATCTTTAAAGGCTGTATCGTAGGCAAATAAAGCCTACGAGGCTGAAATTTCCACAGTGATTGGGCAGGAATCGCCTCTTTTTCGAAGTTTTGACCTAGGATTTTTCCTATTTTTTCTGAATTTACGAAAAAATGCTTTAAATTGAAAAGTTCTCATTCAAAAATTTCAATAACAATCAATTTTTAGTAACGACAGTAGTTTTGATTATTTTTACTATATAAACGAAATTGAAATCTTTAAAATGCTGTATCTCGTAAACGATAAGCCCTACGGGCTGAAAATTCCACAGTGATTAGACAGGAATCGCCTCTTTTTTCGAAGAAGTTTGACCTAGGATTTTGTCATTTTTGCTGAATTACGAAAAAATGCTTTAAATAGAAGGATTCTCATTCAAAATTTTAATAACAATCGTATTTTTATAGTAACGACGGTAGTATTGATTATTTTTACTATGTAAGCAGTGAAGTCTTTAAAGCCTGTATCTCGTAAACGATAAAGCCCTACGAGGCCTGAAATTTCCACAGTGATTAGACGGAAATCGCCTCTTTTTTCAGAAGTTTTGACCTAGGATTTTCTCATTTTTTGCTGAATTTACGAAAATATATGCTTTAATTTGAAAAGTTCTCATTCAAACCTTTAATAACAATCGTATTTTAGTAACGACCGTAGTTTTGATTATTTTTACTATGTAAACGAAATTGAAATTTTAAAAGGCTGTATCTCGTAAACGATAAAGCCCTACGAGGCTAAATTTCCGCAGTGATTAGACGAAAATCGCCTCTTTTTCGATGTTTTGACCACAAGTTTTCTCATTTTTGCTGAATTTACGAAAAAATGCACTTCAAATAGAAGAGTTCTCATTCAAAATTTTAATAACAATCGTATTTTAGTAACGACAGTAGTTTTGATTATTTTTACTATGTCAACGAAATTGAAATCTTTAAAAGCCTGTATCTCATGAAACGATAAGCCCTACGAATTCAAATTTCCACAGTGATTAGACAGGAATCGCCCTTTTTTGAAGTTTTGACCTAGGATTTTCTCATTTTTTGCTGAATTTACGAAAAAATGCTAAATAGAAGAGTTCTAATTCAAAATTTTAATAACAATCATAGTTTTAGTAACGACAGTAGTTTTGATTATTTTACTATGTAAGCAGAGTGAAATCTTTAAAGGCTGTATCTTATGAAACGATAAGCCCTACGAGGCTGAAATTTCCACAGTGATTAGACGAAGATCGCCTCTTTTTCCCGAAGTTTTGACCTAGGATTTTCTCATTTTTGCTTAATTTACGAAAAAATGCTTTAAATAGAAGAGTTCTCATTTAAAATTTTAATAACAATCGTATTTTTTAGTAACGACAGTAGTTTTTGATTGTACACTAACATAGAAGCAGAGAATTGAAATCTTTAAAAGCCTGTATCTCGTAAACGATAAGCCCTACGAGGCTGAAATTTCCGCAGTGATTAGACGGGAATCGCCTCTTTTTTCGAAGTTTTGACCTAGGATTTTTTCATTTTTTGCTGAATTTACGAAACAATGCTTTAAATACAAGAGTTCTCATTCAAAATTTGTAACAATCGTAGTTTTAGTAACGACGGTAGTTTTGATTATTTTTACTATGTAAACAGAGTGAAATATTTAAAAGCCTGTATCTCGTAAACGATAAGACCTACGAGGCTGAAATTTCCACAGTGATTAGACAGGAATCATACCTCTTTTTCGAAGTTTGACCTAGGATTTTCTCTTTTTTGCTGGAATTTACGAAAAAATGCTTTAAATAGAAAGTTCTCATTCAAAATTTTACAATAACAATCGTAGTTTTAGTAACGACGGTAGTTTTGATTATTTTTTACTATATAAACGAAATTGAAATCTTTAAAGGCTGTATCACGTAAACGATACTAAGCCTACGAGAATAATTTCCGCAGTGATTAGACGGAAATCGCCTCTTTTTGAAGTTTTGACCTAGGATTTTCAAATTTTTTGCTGAATTTACGAAAAATGCTTTAAATAGAAGAGTTCTCATTCAAAATTTTAATAACAATCATTATTTTTAGTAACGACAGTAGTTTGGTTCTTTTTACTGTAAACGAAATTGAAATCTTTAAGGCTGCTTATCTCATCAAACGATAAGCCCACCAGGCTAAAATTTTACGTGATGATTAGACAGGAATCGCCTCTTTTTCGAAGTTTGACCTAGGATTTTCTGTTTTGCTGAATTTACGAAAAATGCTTTAAATAGAAGAGTTCTATTAAATTTTAATAACAATCGTATTTTTAGTAACACAGTAGTTTTGATTATTTTTACTATTATCAGCAGTGAAATCTTTAAAAGCCTGTATCCTCATGTAAACGATAAAGCCTACAGGGCTGGAAATTTCCACAGTGATTAAGACGAGGGAATCTCTAACCTCTTTCGAAGTTTTGACTGGATTTTCTCATTTTTGCTGGCGTTACGAAAAAAATGCTTTCAAATAGAGAAGAGTTCTCATTCAAAATTTTAATAACAATCGTATTTTTAAGCGACGGTAGTTTTTGATTATTTTACTATGTAAACAGGAATTCGATCTGAAGCTGTAGCTATCTCGTAAACGATAAAGCCTACGAGGCTAATTTAACAGTGATTAGACGGAATCCTCTTTTTTCGAAATTTTGACCTAAGTTTTCTCATTTTTGCAATTTGAAAAATGCTTTAAATTGAAAGTTCTCATTCAAATTTTAATAACAATCGTATTATTTTTAGTAACGACAGTAGTTTTGATTATTTTTACTATATAAACGGTGAAATCTTTAAAAGGCTGTATCTCGTAAACGATAAGCCCTACGAGGGCTGAAATTTTCACAGTGATTAGACGGGAATCGCCTCTTTTTTCAAAGTTTTGACCTAGGATTTTCTCATTTTTTTGCTGAATTTAGAAAAAATGCTTTAAATAGAAGAGTTCTCATTCAAAATTTTAATAACAATAGTATTTTTAAGTAACGACGGTAGTTTGATTATTTTTACTATGTAAGCAGAAATTGAAATCTTTAAGCCTGTATCGTAAACGATAAGACCTGCAGGGGCTGAAATTTCCACAGTGATTAGACAGGAATCCGCCTCTTTTTTCGAAGTTTTGACCTAGGATTTTCTCTTTTTGCTGGTTACGAAAAATCTTTAAATGAGTTCTCATTCAAAATTTTAATAACAATCATAGTTTTAGTAACGACGGTAGTTTTGGTTATTTTACTATATAAGCAGAATTGAAATCTTTAAATGGCTGTATCATGAAACGATAAGCCCTACGAGGCTGAAATTTCTGATGATTAGACGAATCGCCTCTTTATTCGAAGTTTTGACCTAGGATTTTCACATTTTTGCTAGATTTACGAAAATGCTTTAAATCAAGAGAGAGTTCTCATTCAAAATTTTAATAACAATCGTATTTTTAATGTGACAGTAGTTTTAATTATTTTACTATGTAAACAGAAATTGAAATCTTTAAAGGCTGTATCTCATGAAACGATAAGTCCTACGAGGCTGAAATTTCCGCAGTGATTAGACAGGAATCGCCTCTTTTTCAAGCTGGCCTAGGATTTTCTCATTTCTGCTGAATTTGGCGCCACTTTAAATGAAGTTATATTCAAAATTTTAATAACAATCGTATTTTAAGTAACGACAGTACTTTTGATTATTTTTACTATGAAAGCAGAGTGAAGTCTTTAAAAGCCTGTCTCGTAAACGATAAGCCCTACGAGGCTGGAAATTTCCACAGTGATTGAACGAGATTGCCTCTTTTTCAAATTTTGACCTACGATTTTCTCATTTTTTTGCTGAATTTACGAAAAATGCTTTAATTTGAAAAGTTCACAATCAAACCTTTAATAACAATCGTATTTTAGTAACGACAGTAGTTTTGATTATTTTTTTACTATCATAAGCAAGTGAAATCTTTAAAAGAGCTGTATCTCATAAACGATAAGCCCTACGAGGCTAAATTTCCGCAGTGATTAGACAGAAATCGCCTCTTTTTCAAGTTTGACCTGATTTTTCAAATTTTTACTGAATTTACGAAAAAATGCTTTAAATAGAAGAGTTCTCATTCAAAATTTTAATAACAATCGTATTTTTAGTAACGACGGTAGTTTGATTATTTTTACTATGTAAACGAAATTGAAATCTTTGAAAGGCTGTATAATGACGACTATTAAGCCCTACAGGCTGAAATTTCCACAGTGATTAGACGGGAATCGCCTCATAAGTTTGACTAGAAGTTTTCTCTTTTTGCTGAATTTACGAAAATGCTTTAAATAGAAGAGTTCTCAATTCAAAATTTTAATAACAATCACGTAGTTTTAGTAACGACGGTAGTTTTGATTATTTTTACTATGTAAACAGGGTGAAATCAAAGGCTGTATCACGTAAACGATAAGCCCTACAGGCTGAAATTTCCGCAGTGATTAGACGGAAATCCGCCTCTTTTTCGAAGTTTTGACCTAGGATTTTCAAATTTTTGCTGAATTTACGAAAAATGCTTTAAATGAAGAGTTCTCATTCAAAATTTTAATAACAATCGTATTTTAAGTAACTGACAGTAGTTTTGATTATTTTTACTATATAAGCAAATTGAAATCTTTAAAAGGCTGTATCTCATCAAACGATAAGCCCTACGAGGCTGAAATTTCCACAGTGATTAGACAGGAATCGCCTCTTTTTCAGAAGTTTGACTAGGATTTTCTCATTTTGCTGAATTTTGAAAAAATGCTTTAAATGAAGAGTTCTCATTCAAAATTTTAATAACAATCGTATTTTTAGTAACGACAGTAGTTTTGATTATTTTACTATATCAACGAAATTGAAATCTTTAAAGCCTGTATCGTAAACGATAAGCCCTACGAGGCTGAAATTTCCACAGTGATTAGACAGGAATCGCCTCTTTTTCGAAGTTTTGACCTGGTTACCGCCATTTTTGCTGGATTTTACGAAAAAATGCTTTTAAATAGAAGAGTTCTCATTCAAATTTTAATAACAATCGTATTTTTAACGACGGTAGTTTGATTATTTTACTATGTATTGAGTGAAATCTTTAAGGCTGTATCTCGTAAACGATAAGCCCTACGAGAAGCTAATTTCAACAGTAGTTAGACGGAATCGCCTCTTTTTTCCAGAATTTTGACCTAGGATTTTCTCATTTTTGCTGGGTGAAAAAAATGCTAGAATCAAAAGTTCTCATTCAAAATTTAATAACAATCGTATTTTTAGTAACGACAGTAGTTTTGATTATTTTACTATGTAAACGAAATTGAAATCTTTAAGGCGTATTATCTCGTAAACGATAAGCCTACGAGGCTGAAAATTCCACAGTGATTAGACAGGAATCGCCTCTTTATTCAGAAGTTTTGACCTAGGATTTTCTCATTTTTGCTGAATTTACGAAAAAATGCTTTAAATAGAAAGAGTTCTCATTCAAATTTTAATAACAATAGTATTTTTAAGTAACGACGAGTAGTTTTGATTATTTTTACTATGTAAGCAATTGAAATCTTTAAAGCCTGTATCGTAAACGATAAGACCTACAGGCTGAAATTTCCACAGTAGATTAGGCAGAATCGCCTCTTTTTCAGAAGTTTTGACCTAAGTTTTCTCTTTTTTGCTGAATTTACGAAAAATGCTTTAAATAGAAGAGTTCTCATTCAAAATTTTAATAACAATCGTAGTTTTAGTAACGACCCAGTAGTTTTGATTATTTTTTACTATATAAGCAGAAGTGAAATCTTTAAGTAGCTGTATCTCATGAAACGATAAGCCCTACGAGGCTGAAATTTCCACAGTGATTAGACGGAATCGCCTCTTTATTCAGAAGTTTTGACCTAGGATTTTCACATTTTTGCTGAATTTACGAAAAATGCTTTTAAATAGAAGAGTTCTGTTCAAAATTTTAATAACAATCATCTTTTTAGTAACGACAGTAGATTTTAATTATTTTTACTGTAAACGAGGTGAAATCTTTAAAAGGCTGTATCTCATCAAACGATAAGTCCTACGGGCTGAAATTTCCCGCAGTGATTAGACGGAATCGCCTCTTTTTCAAAGTTTTGACCTAGGATTTTCTCATTTTCTGCTGAATTTTTTGAAAAAATGCTTTAAATGAAGAGTTCTCATTCAAAATTTTAATAACAATCGTATTTTTAGTAACGACAGTACTTTTGATTATTTTTACTATATAAACGAAATTGAAGTCTTTAAAAGCCTGTATCTCGTAAACGTGTTTCGAGATTCAAAATTTCCACAGTGATTAGACGGAATTGCCTCTTTTTCAAGTTTGACCTACGATTTTCTCATTTTGCTGAATTTACGAAAAAATGCTTTAATTTAAAAAAGTTCACAATCAAACCTTTAATAACAATCGTATTTTTAGTAACGACAGTAGTTTTGTGATTATTTTTACTATGTAAACAGAAATTGAAATCTTTAAAGGCTGTATCTCGTAAACGATAAGCCCTACGAGGCTAGAAATTTCCGCAGTGATTAGACGGAAATCGCCTCTTTTTTCAGTTTTGACCTAGGATTTTCATTTTGCTGAATTACGAAAAAATGCTTTAAATAGAAGAGTTCTCATTCAAAATTTTAATAACAATCGTATTTTTATTAACGACGGTAGTTTTGATTATTTTTACTATGTAAACGAAATTGCAGAAATCTTTAAAAGGCTTGTATCTCGTAAACGATAAGCCCTACGAGGCTGAAATTTCCACAGTGATTAGACAGGAATCGCCTCTTTTTCGAGATTTTGACCCTAAGTTTCCTCATTTTTGCTGAATTTACGAAAAAATGCTTTAAATAGAAGAGTTCTCATTCAAAATTTAATAACAATCGTATTTTTAAGTAACGACAGTAGTTTTGATTATTTTTACTACCAGAAATTGAAATCAAAGCCTGTATCTCATGAAGCGATATTTCCTGAATGAAATTTCCACAGTGATTGTGGGCGAGATGCTTTCGCAGGATTTTGACCTAGGATTTTCTCATTTTTGCTGAATTTACAGAAAAAATGCTTTAAATGAAGAGTTCTCATTCAAAATTTCAATAACAATCGTATTTTTAGCAACGACGAGTAGTTTTGATTATTTTTACTATATAAACGAAATTGAAATCTTTAAAAAGGCTGTATCCTCGTAGACGATAAGCCCTACGAGACTGAAATTTCAACAGTGATTAGACAGGAATCGCCTCTTTTTCAGGTACGACCTAGGATTTTCTCATTTTTTGCTGGTTACGAAAAGAATGCTTTAAATTGAAAGTTCTCATTTAGGAAATTTTAATAACAATCGTATTTTTAGTAACGACAGTAGTTTTGATTATTTTACACTATGTAGAGCAGAAATTGAAATCTTAAAAACATCTCGTAAACGATAAGCCTACGAGGCTGAAATTCCACAGTGATTAGACAGGAATCGCCTCTTTATTCAGAAGTTTTGACCTAGGATTTTTCTCATTTTTGCTGAATTTACGAAAAATGCTTTAAATAGAAGAAGTTCTCATTCAAAATTTTATAATAATAGTATTTTAAGTAACGACAGTAGTTTTGATTATTTTTTACTATGTAAACGAAATTGAAATCTTTAAAAGCCTGTATCTCATCAAAACGATAAGCCTACGAGGCTAGAATTTCCACAGTGATTAGACGGGAATCGCCTCTTTTTCAAGTTTTGACCTAAGTTTTCTCATTTTTGCCGAGTTTACGAAAAAATGCTTTAATTTGAAAAGTTCTCATTCAAACCTTTAATAACAATCTGCGTATTTTTAAGTAACGACAGTAGTTTTGATTATATTTTACTATATAAGCAGAATTGAAATCTTTAAAAGGCTATCTCGTAAACGATAAGCCTACGAGCTGAATTTTCCGCAGTGATTAGACGGGAATCGCCTCTTTTCTCGAAGTTTTGACCTAGGATTTTCTCATTTTTTGCTGAATTTACGAAAAAATGCTTTAAATAGAAGAGTTATCAATCAAAATTTTAAAAACAATCGTATATTTAGTAACGACGGTATTTTTGAATATTTTTTACTATGTAAACGAAATTGAAATCTTTAAAGCTGTATCTCATCAAACGATAAGCCCTGCGAGGCTGAAATTTCCACAGTGATTAGACAGGAATCGCCTCTTTTTCCAAGTTTTGACCTAGGATTTTCTTAATTTTTCCTGAATTTACGAAAAAATGCTTTAAATGAAAGAACTTCTCATTCAAAATTTTAATCACAATCGTATGCTTAGTAACGACAGTAGATTTGATTATTTTTTACTATGTAAAAAAAATTGAAATCTTTAAAAACCCTTTTGTAAAAAAAGCCCTACAGGCTGAAACCCAGTGATTGACGGAATCGCCTCTTTTTCGAAGTTTTGACCGGTTTTCTCATTTTTTTCTGAATTTGAAAAAAAGCTTTAAATAGAAGAGTTCTCATTCAAAAATTTTAAAAACAATCATTTTTAGAACGCATAGTTTTTATTATTTTTATATTGCAAATTTAAAACTTTAAAAACTGTATTTGTAAACGATAAGCCCTAAACGAAATTTTCCAAGTGATTAGA
>CAXIVR010001760.1:0-10292 GCA_964035755.1 Teleogryllus oceanicus
TTCAACCAAAATTTTTTATTTTTGATAATAAAAAAATTCCTTGCGAAAACAAACAACTACAGAAAGATAATGATTCAAAAATAAAAATAAATTCAAAAATACTAAAAAAAAATAGATTATTTCAAATTACTTTAGAATGTTTAAATATGACTCCCTTTCCAAACAATCTGCAGGCGTTTTTAAAGATTTCTTCTGGACCAATGTTTCTTTTTAACTTCAGAACATGGCTACAATGCGTCTCCCATATCTTGTGATGTAGATGGAGCCTCTTGGTAGACGTTTTAAAAAAACCCCAAAGAAAAAATCAGTATCAAGTCGGGGGAACGGGGGGCCAACACACAGTACCCCCCTTTAAATTCCTGTAATAAAAAACCCCATTAACTGGAGAAATAAAAAAACAATTTTATTACAATACATTAAAAAAACCCCTTTTTTTTAACCCCTTCCATTTCTTAAAAATAATCTGAAAGGGAAGGAGGGAAACCCCAGGTTCAAAAAAAACTCAACAGTTTTGTGAATATTTGGAATATGTTTTGTATTTTGATATACTAAGACCCCTTCCCCTTCCCTCGAAGCGCGCTTGCTGGTGGGCGCTCGTGCCCTTTTGGGGCGTCGTTAAATTTCAAAATATCCGGAACTGGCCCAAAAAGAAAAAAAATTTCCCAAAAAAACCCTCATTTAACATATGACATTATGTATATCATTGGTTTCTCTTTTACGCTTTTTATGATAGACTAAAAAAATATGTATGTTTTTTGAAAAAACAAAGTTACCCCAAAATCTCTAAAATATAAGTGATAAAATATAAATAAATAAATTCAGTTAGCCCTATTTTTCTCCTTCCCCGAAAAAATGCATTTCAAATCTTTAACCGTTCAAAAGTTATAGGAGGTCAAGGAAAGTGACTCACCCTGTATATAAACCGCCCACACGTTGGGCGGGCACTTGTAATGGGTTGGGCGGCCCCCTACACCCCCCCCACTTATCTGTTACGTTTTAAAAAATTGCCCTGTTCCCCCCTTAGAACAAACCAATAAAAACTAGTCGCGTTGGGTTGCCCATATAATAACTTTCCCCCTTTTTTTGCCTCTGTCTTTACCCGCCTTTTTTACTCACCTGGGCGTGGTTGGGGGCGTCTGTACAGACGCGGCAAGGCTGCGCTCCGCGCGTGGATCAGTCTAATGCTACGTTAATGATTGCAAAAACATTTGATTTTGCGAAACAGCCCCCAAAAATCCCAAAAATTTTTCAATCGCCTGTTATCATGTTTTTTTTAATTTGCACTATTTAGTGGCCCCACACTGGGCCTCTGACGGGACACATCAATACAACCCCGCATCAAAAACAACAACAAAATAAACATTTCTCCTCCCCCAAACCCAAAACATAGAAAATATACTGTGACGTAACCGAATATTGGATTAAAAAAAAAATACATTTATTTTGTTATTACTTTCAAAGGCGTCCAAACCGGTGCGACCAAATCACTTCGCGGGCCCCACGCCGCTCCTTGCGTCGCCGAGGGGGGGAAAAATAACGCCTCCGAAAACCCTCAGGGACCACCGACCAGGCTCCCGCGGGCGGGCGCCGACCGCTCCGTGTTTTTTACAAAGTGTGGGGGGGGTTCGGAAAATTCCTAAAATTACCGAAAGAGGGTAATCTTTGAACAATTTTTTTCGGCAGTCTTTCGGCCAGTAACACGTCTTCAAAATTTCGAGAAATTTCGAACTTTCTAAAATTTGGGGGGAAGAGGTTCGGGCGAGACGCGCGGGGGGCAAAAAGCGGGGGGGTTTTTGGACAGGGGGGCGGGGGGACGCCCGTCGTGCGGAAAAGGGCGGGACGCCTGTTTAGGGGTGGGGGACGGGAGGTCATCCGAGTTGTGTGGCGCTGGATGGCGCAATATGATTAGAGTGCGAGGGATTTTTTGCATGTTTGTTAAAAAAAAGAATTTTATCTCGTAATGTTATTTGTTTCTCTGCTCGTTTACGCCCCCCTTATCGCAAGTTAGGGATTACGAAAACACGATCTGTCTCACCGATCTGTCGTCACCGCTACCGCCGACGTCCCAGCGAGTCGTGGTTCTCTACTCTTTGAATGGGAGCGGGCCCAGGGGAATCCACCCTCCCCCAAAAGGGGCTGGCCCCAAAGAAAGGCCCACTGTGTTCCTTTTAGGGTTCCCACCCGTCCTCCCCGCACGGGTTTAATAATCTGTCACCCGACAGACAAAAAAAACATTCATTACGCCCTTCAGGCCCCCATTGTCAACATTCAGAAGGTCAGGCCGCGCTTTTTGGCCCTTTTTTTATTTGTTGCGCATCTTTTTTTTTGTTTTATTTTTTTAAGAATTTGATCGTATTATTTTTGTTGCATAAAAAAAAAAAAAAGGGGTTTTAAAAAAAACTGAGCTCAGATAATAATGTCAATTTACCATTTTTAATTTTCTCATTAAATTTCATTTTTGTCTTTAAATTTTCTTTAAATTGACCTTGTCACGTAGCCACCCCGTCCAAAACCAAAATTTGGCTCTACCCGTCACCTGAGCTGCCGAATTACAGCACAGGTAGAGGGGGGCCCCCTTTTTCCCGGGGGGGCAGAATTAGTATCTTTGATACATAAAACGCCCTCAAATTTTAAATTTTTTGTCTTAAAATAAATATTGTTATTTTGTTTACTTTTACTCCCGAAAAATTTAAAATTTGAATTTTTTTTAATATTAAGCAAGAAAGGGATGGAAGGACGTTGCTACGAGGTTAATTTTTGTGGACTGTTAATGATATCAGTTGGATTTGTATTCTGTTTGTAGTTTACTTTTTTTTGTCTTGTTTGGGGAAAAAATTGTGCGCGTTTCAAGAAAACTTGAAACCCATAAGTTATTAAAATGCGGGACAATCGGGTGTAGACGGGGGAGGGGACGCTCGGGGACCAGTCTGCGCATGAAATCCCCCTAAGGGATCTCAGCAGTTCTAACGAAACAAGCAGAGAATTATAAAATTTTAAAAAATCAAATTTAAAAGAACCAGATTTCGGGAAGTAGGGGGGAAATGGACAGAAAATTAATTTGCGATTTTCAGAAAAAGAGAAAAAGTGTCAGGAAAGATTTGATAGATTAGATAACTGTTTAGAAAACCCAATCCCAAAATTTTTAAATTAAAAGTTCGCCCTAAATCGGATCACTAAAAAAATCAACTCGGGGTAGGTGCGGAGAATTGAGAACCGTTAAAAACTAGGTAAAAAGGGGAAATTCAGGACCGAAACAAAAAAAATTTAAAACCTACAGTCTGAAATTCACCAGAAATTACGAGCATGCGACAATAAAATGAGGCGTTTGTGAGTCAGAAAAGGGAAAACTTCCCGGGGTTCGGCCAAATGAACCAAATTCACTTTTGGGAAAAAAAATTTCCTTTGGTTAGTAAAATTTCCCAAAAAAGGGTAAAAATTAAAAAGATAGGTATAGTAGTGAAAAAGTTTCAGGAAAGGGGAAACTAAACAAAGAAAAAAAGATAAAATGTATTAATCTGGTAAAGGAAAAAATAAAAAAAAAGGGAAAAAATTCAATTAGAACGCGTCTGCTGGTTCTGGATTAAAATTTCTGGGCTCCTCCTCAAATCTTTGCTTTTAAATCGGACAAAAACCCCGAAATTTTTTGGATCGTGCCGAAAATTATATGAATTGACGCGGTACCACCTCCTTTAAAACCCAAAGATTTAGCGGGAATTTTTGGGGTAACGCCGCACACTGGCCCCTGCGTTAACACCTTTCCGCAGACTTACGGGGGAATTCAACTCGTTTTTTTTCACGTTACGGGGGAAGGGGCGTTACGATTTCGAGAAAAATTCTCGAGTAGATGGGATAAGCGAAAAACCCAAACATTTGTTTACGCCAGGGGAAAAAATTTCGGCTTTTAAACTTGACCCGACGACAGATGAAAAAAAGATTATCTGGCTCCAAACCCCCCTTTCCTCCGTGAAAAACCTTATTAACAGTGTACGTTTTGACAATCGATCTTTTTCAAGAATTGCTGGCCTTTGATAGAACGGGTCAAACCCTTATAAAAAATTGGGACCGAAATCAGGCCCCCGGGAAGATAATGGGAACAGGCGGGGGGGCCCCGGATGATCGGGTCGAGGAAGGGGGGAACAACCCCGTCCGCCCCAAACTCAAATGACCGTAATAATAACACAACTAGTAGGAAGGGACATAGGTTCCAAAAGACCGAGTCCTCAAACTAAAACCCTTTTGGGCTTTCTGGGATCGGGTTCCCAAAGAATTATCTCAGAGATCCCAATATTCAATACTTGTCAGTAAATTATCCTTTTGCCCTAAACGACGACTTGAATGAACCTGTCAGAGAACGGCAAAAAAAATGTGGTTGGGGTTTTTTATTGAAAATCTTAGTTTCAAGCTTTGATGAACGGGATAAAATCAGTGCAATTCTGGGAAGTTCTACTCAAAACTATTAAGCAGCGCATTAATACCAACTCTACTTTTAAAATTTTTTGTTATTGGGTAGGAAAGAAAAAAGAAACCAATTACTATCGGCTTTGCTTTTTTAAAAATCGGAAATTTTTTTGATGTCCATGTTTGATCATAGGGATCTATTAGACGTAATTTTGGGGTTGATTTTTAGGGGAAAAATAATGGGTAGTGGATTTTCTGGGAAATTTTTGAGCTTCGGTGAGAATGGGGAAATTGTAATAAAGGGACGACGGTGATGAAAAAATAGAAATCGGCATTTCATGGGGCCCCTGAGTAGGGGGGATGACGGGGGGGGTCATCCGTGTCCCCTTGATTTTTTCTGACCACGAACGGCCCCAGCTCAAAAATGCTTCTCAAATATGTAAAGGGTTTTTCGTCCTGTACGTCCAATTAAAGACTTTTGTTTCATTGGGTCACCGATGATTCCCCTTTAAAAAATGTTACCCCATTCCACAGTCGATGAGGGGAAGTAGATCAAACTTTAAAATATGTTTGCGAGGGGATTTGAAGATCGAAAAGCTTTTGGAACCCTATTGTGTGGTAAAGAAAAAAAACGGGGAAGGATTTTTTGATTCGCGGGTCCCAGTTATTCCCCGAAAACAGGCACCCCAGAAACTGATGAAATTTTATGGAAATTTAATAAAACAAGATTTTTCGCTTTAGATTTTCAACTTATTGGCAAAATTTTAATTCCCCGACGAAAAAAATTCACGGATTTTTTAAAAGGGTTGACGTACGTCTGGAAAAAAATGCCTTTTGGGCTGAAAAAAAGTGGAGCACCTTTATTCGTTGTCTGATGAGAAATTGGCGACAAAATAAAACGTCACCCCTTATATCGACGATATTGGAATTTCATCCAAAAATTCCGGAACATTTGGTCATTAGAAGTTATTGGGAAAGTTTGTCAAACCACGAAATTAATCTTAATAAATACAATTATGCCCTCAAAAATTTTATTTTTGGGTTACCGCGTTAGCAAGAGGGGGTCGAAATTTCCCAGAAGGTCAATGCCATAGACCAGATTTCACGCCCCCAAAATGCCAAGCAATTAAAAGTTTTTGGCATTTTCGTCTATCAATCTAGATTTATTCAGGTTGGGATTCTTGGGGACCTCTCGTAAACCATTGAGAAAAGGAACGAAATGGCACTGACAGATGGCAGAAAGACATTCAAAAATTAAGGGGCCAGGCCATTGGGAAACCACCCGGGCTTTTCCCAGCCATTTTTTTACAATTTAGTCAAGTAGGCATTGGGGTTTTTATCCGCCCGATAAAAATGATCCCGGTCAAAAAATTTTTGCGGCGCTACGGGTATTGAGGTCCTAATTGCAATCTCAATTACAGAAAAGAGGCTTTATCAATTGTATGGGGTTTAAAAATCTTGGGTACCTGGCGGTGGAAATTTTATATTATCACGGGCCAAAAGCGTTAATTTTCTTAAAAACCCCCCTACCAAAGCCAGATTTTCGGGGGTGCTCGGGTCCCCGACTTTGAAATCCCGGGATTGTCAGGTTTAAAAACCTATTCGATTTTTTAAATCGGTTACCCTCGCATCAAATCAGAAAATTAGAATGAAACAGTGTATTTTATTAATGCCATTAATTTTAAATTACCCCTTTCGAAATCAGCCTAGGGAAACTTCAAAGGGTTTAAAGGGAAAAAGATGGATTTGGGAAAGCAAAACTATTTTTTTCAAATTCTTTAGATCAAAAAGACCCATTTTCAAAAAGTTAAATCAAAATCCTGGTTATTAAACTTTCTGTAATTTTTGTTGAACCAAAAAAAAGCCAGATGAGTATCGTATTTTTATACCTACAGAAATTTCAAAATTAATTACCCATTTCACCAAAAACCGGGATTTCGGTGGAAATAAGATCTAAAGTACTTTCTTTCGCATCTGGAAAAGGGTGGCGAGACAAACTAACCCCGGTCTGGAAAAGTGTCACCTGTCAGAAGACTAAAATCCCAATAGGCATTATGAAAGGGCCCCATGCAACACGTTATCGCATCAGCCCCAAATGAATTGGCCTGCCGTCTGTACGGGCCGTTACCCTGGAGGTCGGTTACAAAAAATCCTCGTAATCATTGATTCCTTTTCTAAATTTAAAAGCTCTATCCGATAACGGACCTACTGCACAAAAATTTTTTAAAAAGATTGATCCGGGGTTTCTTTCAGACTGCAGGGTCTTACCAGAAAATTTTACGATCATCCTCCCAATTTACCGGAACGTTTGGAAAAAACACTAGAAAATGAAGGGGTCTTGTTTTTTCCTCCCTCAGACATCTCAATCAACCCAGTGAGAGGGGCGGAGAAATCTCATTTATTCCCAGCTTACATCCTCAAAATCTAAGAATGGGTCACTAATTGTAACTTTTGGTTTATTAATATTATAGAAATGATTCTATTGGTATGACGCCGTATGACGCATTTCGGAAAAAACCTAAACATTCTTTCCTTTGTTGGCCCCCTTGGCGGGGCAGCAGGTCCCCAATTAGAAACCCGTTGCAGGATTATATTAGATAATATCACAAAATGCCAGGAAGAGGGGCCCCCTAAAAAACCCCCCAAATTTCACGTAGGTGACAAAGTACTTTTAGGACCCCCAGAGTTAGTGATCAGCCGTGGGTTATTATAAATTTTTTTCCCCATTTACCGGACCATTTGTTTTTAAACGATTCCGTGCCCCAAAAGTATCCTCTTAAAAGACGGATGGGGCCCCAGCGAAGTACAATTTTATAATTTGCGACCATTTAAAGGTTAAATATTCTGTAGATTTTTTTTAAACCATGTTTATAATCTGCATAATTCTTAAATTGGGCCCCCCACGTTGGGTCTTGTGTCGTGAGAAAAAATTGGGAAAATTTTGATTTAATTATTTTATTCTGATTAAATATTTGTTAATAGTTCTTTTTGCTTTTATTTAAAAGGGGTTTCGCAAATTTTTTTTTTTGAATATTGAATTTGTTTTGATTCATTTTTTTTTAATTATTCACCAGTTATAATCTAATATTCGGGAACGTTTTTTTTTTTTTTCCAGATAAAACTTTAATTTTTTAAAATTAAAATTCTTCAAAACTCCATTTTTTTTCTATCCAAGGGGGGGGCAAAAGTGAGTAACCGAATATTGGGTTAAAAAATAAAACATTTATTTTTTTTTCTGTTCGAAGCGGGGTGCCCCAACCGGGTCGACCAAATCACCACGGCCATCTACGCCCCCCTTAGCGTCGCCGAGCAGGGGGTGAGGTTTTGATAACGCCTCCCAAAACCCCCCAGGGGCCAGACCGGGCCCACGCGGGCGGGGGGCCCGGGGCCCCCCCTGTTTTTTGGGGAAAGGGGCGAGAAGGCGTTCGGGGAAAAATTTCCCTCAAAATTACCGACAAGACCTTCTGATTGGGGCAAAATTATTTTTTGGCGGGAACTTTTGGCCAGTAACAAACGTCTTCAAAATTTCTGGAAATTTCTAGAACATTCATGGGAATTGGGGGGGGAAGGTTCGTGGGCCTGGAACCCCTGAGGGGGAGACAGAAGCGGGGGGGTCTTTGGGCGAAAGGGGCGGGGGCCCCAAGTCGGGGGGACCCGAGGGGGGGACGCTCATGTTGTAGGGTTGGGGCGGAGGGCATCCGAGTTTGTAGGCGCTAGGGTGGCGAAGTACATGATTAAGTGCGATTTTTGGGATTTTCGCACCCGCTTCATTGTTTAAAAAAAAAAAAACTTTTTCTGAATTTTTTGTTTCCGCCAGCCCGCGCCGTGTATCGCAAGTTCGCGATTACGAAAACTACGATCTGTCGTCACCGATCTGTCGTCACCGCACCGCCGGCTCCCCGCTGATGTCTGGTTAACTCTACTCTCTTGAATGGGAGCAGGGTGCGGAGGAATCCCCCCTCCGCCCCGGGGCGTGCCGTCCAGAAGAAAGGGAGCTGTGTTGCCTGTTTGGACCCTTCACAGCGCGTCCCCTGCCGCAGCGGGGATTCTAATAATCTGTCGAGCTCCGCGACAAAACAAAAATTCATTACGCCCTTCAGGCTTACCTGGACTGTTGTCAAATTCAGAAAATGCAGGCCCGGGATTGGCCCCCTTTTTTTTTTTTTGTTAGCGCATCTTTTTGCTTTATTTGTTTTATAATTTGATCGTATTAGTTTTTAAAATTGCATAAAAAAACAAGGGTTTAAAAAAAATGATAGATAATAATGTCAATTTACCCTTTTCAAATTTTTCATTAAATTTCATTTTTTTTTCTTTTAAAATTTCTTTCAATTATCTGTCACTAGCCACGTCCGTCCCAACCTTTTCAGGGTCTACCGTCACCTGAGCTAGCGGGAATTACAGCACAGGTAGATGGGGCGTCCCAATACTCTTTCATTCCCAAAAAAATTTACAAAAAAACAAACTCCATTCACACATATAACTAAACCCCCGAATGCATTCTGTCAGATTTCTTAAAATCTCCCCAATTACACGGCGGTCTTCGACAGAGCTTTTCCAATCAAAACAAAACAAACAAATGTCAAAATACTTTGGCTCGATGCTGTTGCCTCTGGCGAATCTGCTTTCTGGGAATTATTCCCCAACAGCGCCCCCCGTTGTCGCCATCTTTCCCGGAACACTGCATACACATCACAGTTCCCATGGTGGGGGTTCACGCTGCCATTTTTTTTTATCCTTAAATTATTAAAATTCCTAAATTTCCCAAATCAAATTCCGCGCCTCAAATTATCAATGCAACGTCGCGCTCCCCACCGTTAAAAATTTTCCCTTACCGCCGCTCGCCTCGCAAGTCCAGCGGGCGTTGCCGAACCAAAAAATTTTCCAAAAATTCCCTTTCTTTTTTGAAATTTTTTTCCACGACTGTTACACAACGTACGAAAAAATTCCCTTACTTTTCGGATGATGTTCATCTTTACTTTAAAAAAATTTTTAGAATCGCCTCGCACATCCCCTTTCACCAAGTCCGGGGAATTCCGCCTCTTCTTCAACCTAGCATTTTTTCCGCTTAGCACTTTTTCCCGTCGATAACTGGGTCGCTCACCTTGTTCTCTCAAAATTTTAATTTCTAACGTTTTGAAAAATTTATTTCCGTTTTAGTTTTGATAAAATTCTCCCGGGAATTTCAAAATTTGATTTCTCCTCTTTTTTTTTTTTCAAAATCCTTTTATTTTTCCCGTTTTCCGTTTTTTAATTTAAATGGAACGCACTGCTTTGTTCGCTAATCCTTCCTCTTTCTTGAATTAATTTATCTGTTTTATTAAAAATTTTGATACTTCCCCTCAAAATTTTAAATGGGATTTTTACCTGATGCAATAATTTTTTTTTCTTTTTTCCCCCCGAAAATCTGAATTTGAATTTTTATCGCGTTTTCTTGCAGTATTCGAAAAACCTCTTCTTTATAAGCGTTTCATCGCTCCCAAAAATGGACTCCCTTTAAAATTTTCCTTTAAAACCCAAAAAGCGAAAACGAAAATTTTAATAACTTTTTATTGCCCGACGCGATTTCACTGGGATAACTTTCAAAATGTTTCTAAATCCCGCCGGGTCTAATGTTTATAGTCAAACTCGCACAATATCGGGGTTTCCCTTTTTTTCTTCCTCACTGGGTTTTTTTTTTTATATTTTTTTGTAAAATTTTTTAACTTTTATCATCCCAAAAACACCATTGGGGATCTTAAATCTTAAAACCCCCGCCAAGATGTTTCGATTCTGACACCAACATCAAAACTTTCGCTTTGTTCCCCCCCCCTGTCTCACTACGTTTACCTTGACCGTGAACTTGAAACTCTTAACAATGCTCGGCGGAGTATCAAAACACGTCTTGGGAAAAT
>CAXIVR010001761.1:0-62270 GCA_964035755.1 Teleogryllus oceanicus
CAGATACTTCTTATAAAACGCTCTATCCGTAGGTGAATTTCATCATATTGTCTCATCTTCTCCCCAGAGCCAAAGACGACCTCAAAAATGCTGAAACCAATTTGTTATCGTTAAGATAAAATTTGACAACAAAGTTTAGAATTCTACTTTGACTTTGATGTCAAATCATTTAAGATCATCGATTTAAAGATAATTAAGTAGTTCACTACTAGAGTACTTCATTCAGAACTTTGCATTCATCAAATAAACAAATCAATGTTAAACATACCAAAAATATGACCAATAAACTAGAACGTTGTTTTAAAATATAACGATAGAAATATTGAACGATCCGGCAACAGTGACTAGTCTCTTTAACCAATACTTTCGAGAATTGCTGCTCACTAAGGTCTTCAGCCGCAAATTCAATATCAGACGTTACTCCAAAATTTTGGCATGATGTTCGTTTCGAAACTTCTTCCGTAAGTTCTCAAAATAATCATAAACTAAGAAATAAAGTATTCACTTGGATTAGATACATTTTGAATTGTTTGTTAAAGGCCTCTGCGCTTGCCATTACACGCCCATTAACTCAATATTTAGTGCATGCTTATGCACGGGAACGTTTCAGATATTTTCAAACAGCGAAGTTAAGCCGCTCTTCAATACAGGCAATATAAATGATATTCAAAATTATCGGCCATTTTCTCTTGTCGGTTA
This sequence comes from Teleogryllus oceanicus, assembly GCA_964035755.1. Lineage (NCBI taxonomy): Eukaryota > Metazoa > Arthropoda > Insecta > Orthoptera > Gryllidae > Teleogryllus > Teleogryllus oceanicus. The sequence continues at coordinate 700 of CAXIVR010001761.1, forward strand.
TAAAAAATAATTAAAATATTAGACTTTACGTACAAGTGGAAACCTTTCTCATTAAACACGATGCTTCAGATTGCAACATGGATTTAGAAAATCAAAATCCATGAGTCATATTTTATTTTCTTAAAGATGTAGCCTCATCATTGATCAAAACAAAGCACCTATTGATTTTTAAAATCTTTCGAAACATTTGTCATCATTGATCATAACATTTACTTTCAAAATTACCGTCATATAAAATCCGTTGTATTGCCCTAGATTGGTTATGTTCATACCTTAAACAACGATCTCAGAGAGTAGAAATACTGACTGGAATGATGGAACATTATGTACTCACCTTTCCGATTCTTTGCCTAGTGCACGTGGAGGATCGATTAAGGATCGATTTTAGGCCTATTCTCTACATATTATACTCTCTCAGCTTGAATCAGTGAAACTACTGATTGACAGTGACTATTCACCGATTGTGTCAGTTATAACCTGCCACTGGCAATCAGTGAATTGGCTGAATCAGTAAAAATGGGTCCACTTTTGAATCAGTGAACTTCACTGTTTGAATCAGTAAATCTTTGACAACTAATTGAACCAGTGGAATAAATAGCTGTTGCAATCAGTGAAAGTAAGCTTCACTAATTTGAATCTGTGAAGTATCACATTGCTTCTCCAGTACGTAATGCACAAACCTAAAATCCTACTACTGAGAAATCACTGTATTGCTTTAAACAAATGCTTCAAAACATTAAAATTTAATAATACAATACAATAAATTTATATCTGTATTTGTTGATATCTCAATAGTAGTTTTTGGTTTGTGCAGTATATACAATGAGCATATATTATGTAAAGAAAGTCAAAGTTAATTAGGACAAATTTATTGAAAGATTTATGGGAAAATGATATACTTGAACAACACTGTAATTATTAACTACAAACAAATCACAGATATGTGGACATATTATGGCAATAGTATTAAGTCACTCAGAATCTTAACTCACAAAAAAAAATGAAAATTGAGGTAATAGATCTGTATACTATTTCATATAGCAATCCATATATTTGTTCATTTATTGTCTTCAGCATTATCACATAGAAAAACTGTCTGATGTTATGGTTTAGTTCCAGTAAGTCACATTATTCTTGGGGTAGAGAGAGTTTGTTACATTATTTACTTACAAAAATTGGCTTTCAATGAAAGGAATACTGGTAAAGTGATATTTGGAATTAAGGTAATTTTAAAGGAGATACTGCCTTTAAGTGGTTTAGATGAATACAAGTCTTTATTTAAACCAATGAAAAACACACAACAGAGAAGAAACCGATGTTCAGAAACTTTTCAAAACTCACTACGGAGAAAAATTTGCCTGCAGGTAACACTTTATTTTATGTACATATTATTGACAATTCTGGTGACAATACATAAATTCTGAAAAGAATGTAGTGAAAGAAAGGACTCTTATAATTTAAATGTATATAAATACATTTCAATGGATTTTTATGTAATTTTACAATAAAATAAATAAAGGACATTAAATCTGTGAAAATTTCTAAAGTAAAATACAAATAAACATTCATATATTATAAGTATTTGCAAGTTTTAGGGCAACTAACTTCCTCTGCTAATTATAATTTCATAATTAAAATCGCAGCATTTCAAGTTTAAAATTGAAATATTAACAGCACTGCATGCCTTTGTTTTTATTTCATACGTACATATATTCATATATATGTATACACATGTATATATATACACATATATATGTCTATAAAGAAAACAGTGAGTCGTTTCCTAAAAATTGAATCTACCATGCTCCGAACAAATGACTGATACCTGACACCACAATGAGGCGCCTATGACTGATTTCAATGACTGGAAGACAATTGATGAATGATGGCATGTGTCAAAGCACAGTTCTAAGCTATTAATTCACCTGAGGTAAACACTTTTAAATGGCTTACCAGATGAACTTCAAACAAAAACCTTCACAAGGAGCTAATTACAATACAAATATTTGTAAGGTAAGAAATACTTTAAAAAGAGACATCAGTTTCAAAAGTCTGATTCTTTATCGAAAATCTATCAAAAGTATATGTGGATGAAGAGAAAATTTGAATTACAACTACTACATAGAAGAGATTACAGAGGAAAATGTTGAAAATCTACTGACACTCAGATGAAATAATTGAGAAACTTTTAAAAGTTTTAGTAGGTAAGCAATAATATGAAGTAAAAATTGAAAAATTCAATGATTTTATTTCGATATATTTAATGCAAGAAACTCAAACACATGCCAATAGATAAACGAGTTTGAAAAAGATGGAACACTGTTTTGTGGAAGAGAAATTCTAAAATTTTCCCTGACAATGCAAGCGCAGATTGGTACTCAAGTATGATTTGAAAAATACAGTAGAATCATTTGACTTACTATCTGTCCCAATACAATTTTAAAGTTAAATATAATCCTGATAATTAAACCATATCATAATTAAAGCAGACTGTTTAAGCAGGCATCCAGTTCTAGAGCCTCTTGAAAATTCAGATGACATATTAAAAATTGTAAACCTAGTGAATTTAGAAGACAGTGCACTGAAATTTGAGCCTTAATTGCAGCACTATCACACGGAATTTGCTAGATCGATAACGTGTAACAATTAGTCCGATTTTCGATCTGTAAACGGAATTGGACCTCTTAAAATAGAATTTACGCTACGATGCCGTTGTTTCAAAAAATATTTGCAAAAAATTGGTTAAATTTTAAATCTGTTTTCGTACTTTCGGACAAAATTGAAGAGTGGTAAATAGCGCAAGGAGATGCATCCTGAATCCAACACTGTAACAAACATTAAACTATAGTATTAAGAATCGTGACTTGTCCCAGTTTACTTAGTAAGTTATATTGATATAAAATTATTTTGTTATATTTGTATAAACTTGAAGATTAGAATAAGTAATTCCTGCACATTTTGATACAACTACAGTAAATGATAATGTAAAAGGATTAGTGTAAATCATTGTATTGTGACATATATAGTATTTTTAATGCATTAAATTGTCATGAAAGCAATATAACTTTAACCCTTGACAGAACACACTCTAGAAGAGGAATATCCGTCATGAGGGGATACATTGTTTGTTATACAGTTCGGCATTTTTACATTTACATTATTTTACATTTACATTATTCGGCAACTTTTACATTTCTATATTAAGATACCATTTTCTAAACATCGTACACGCTTATCAGTAACATTTAATCGGGTAAGTTCAATTTATAAGATTTATATACTACTAGTAAAACGTACATACAAGTTACTGATAAACCTCATGTTAGGCATCAGAATGCAAACGTATTAAATCGGGATCCTCATCTAGTGTCGAGAATAGGATGCAACATTGATGTTGATATTTTCAAACATAGATTTTGTGTTGACGCATGAACATATTTCGTAAAACTGAAACATTTATGAAACCTGATGTTTATTATCGATGTCTTGATGAGTTGTTGTGAATGAAAGAACGATAATAACAATTTTATAAAAAAGTTAAAATATGAAATAATATTGCATTATACCACTGTCAATACATGTGTTCGAATAAAGCGAACGGTGATTGTAACATCCCTCATCCAGTAAACTATCTTCAGCCCCGAAATGATCCATTTTTTCTGGCATTTCCTACGTATATCCTACGCAGTACGCAGTGAGGCGAGCCAACGCAAGCACTCTAGGTGTAAGGTCTCTCGCCCACCTTCCTGTACCCATTTGAGGAAGTTGTGACTCCATAAGATGACCCTGGGCGATAGTTTTCAGGCTTAGTTTCGCTGTTATTTTACTTTCTTTTGCCGTTTTGTCTAAATCGTAATTATAAATTAACAATCACGCACTGTCAAAACAAATTATCTTCCACGAACTTGATCGATGTTTCTAAACCAGGTTTTTGAAAGATGTTTTAATTTGAACATTGATATTTGCATTTGTATTACTTGAGCATCATTCCTTCGCTTTTCTTGCTATCCAAAACTGGAGGACGTCGATAATTCAGCGAGTTCTTACTAATAATGGCAGAATGTACGCATGAAAGACTGCGGATATCAAACACACTGTTCAGTGCGATTATGTCTATTTGTCGGCTCAGTCCGATCAGCAGCGGCTGTCCTCCTTCACCTGCAGGTCCCAATTCGGAGTCTGAACGCGCAGAGAAATAGTACTAGAACATTGATCGCAAGCCATCCCTTGTTAGACCTATCTGGATATACACAGCAATAGGATGTGTTTTGCAATTTGTTCATTGCCCACTCGGACGCGAACTGCCTTTTCCTTTGTTTGTGATATTGTATTAGTTATTCAATTGTGCCACTTACACTCTTTCTTCCGCTTCATTCTATCATTCCAAGCATAATATCCTTTTCAAGGGATTTTCTTCGACTTATAGTATGTCCAAAATATTTTATTTTCCATTTTTTGGCTTTGGCTTGTAGAGAAAGTTCTGTTTTATTTTCAAAATTTCTTATCTTTTTGCCCTTCCATTGTACGTTTAATATTTTCTTCCGTGTCCATACTTCAAAAGCATCTTCCTTCTCGGCCTATCGCAATGTTCAGCTTTTACACCCACACAACAGGATTAGAAATACCATTTTCTCGATTACTTGGATTTTGGTCTTACGCAGGGCTTGATTTCTGACGGAACACGACAGAACGGCGTTCCTGTATCTCGCTGATACTTGTTACATTATATTATAAATATATAATTATTTCATTAAATTAATAAATCATTTTGACGCGTTCGGACCTAAAATTTAGAAATTAATCATGATATGCCTGCATATTTTATGAATTTGGGTAATTTTCTTCGCTGCTTTCTAAAATTATTCCTCTCTTTAGTTTTTCTGTACAGTATCCAGAATTTGTTATTGAAATTCATAAGTATTAAACTCGCCTCTGCATGTATATCATCTGCTGATGTTCAGGCATCTTTTTACCAGTTGACATAAATGTTTTTTCTTTAAATGTAAATTCATAGAATATTTAAATTTTATATTAATAATATATTTAGCTATCCTATTACATAATTCAGAATTAATACAAATAAAACATCTGCCAAATTTTGATGACATAACATTTTGCGTTTTCTGAAAAGGAGTAAAGTGGACATGTCACGTTTTGAATGTTTGCTCCTCATTTCGCGCTCCTTTGTATCAAGCCCAGCGCCAGGCACGCTCTCAAGTCACCCTTCTGAGCTGGAAGCGGGTCGCACCTCTGGCACACTGCTGTTCTGATAGTGACTTTTCTGACTCTGCAGACATCTCGCCGCGTTCTTCGGCGAGTGCTAGCTACACTAGGCAATTCGATATGCCCAAGCGTAGGAAGAGGGCGGTGAGTAGTTTTCAGTGGGCGATAACATTGTGCAAATGACGAAGTGGAATTATATTTACTCTATAAGAATTAGTGGAATCATTGCGTTTCTTAATTATAGCCACTGACTATAATAAATATATATATATATATATATATATATATTATAACAAAATTATAAATTAAACAATTAATAAAATTATGAAAGTATATTTGATTAATAAATATTTTGTGAGATATTAACTAGTAACTTATTTTGTCAAGACGTATGGATGGTAAGCATTGTTTTTCATTAAAATACCGTATAACGTTTATTGACGTCCATACCGTAAAGACGTCCAATAGAGGTATTTTAATAGTATAAACAATAAAGGTATTTGAGAAGGTATGAAAAATACTGGTATTTTACCGGTATTCAAAACCTTATCGGTCGCTGTTCACTAGCAGAATCAAAGAAAACAAACTATCCTTGTTATCTCTCTTCATTTGTATTTACAGTATTTGAAGTATTTCTTTTTAAAAGCATCTATTTTATGTATTTAAATATATCTTCAAAATACATGCTCAAAAACTAAAAATAGTTTTAAATACAAAATACATATTTCAAATACAAGTATTTAAATATTGCTCAACCTCTCTATAAACTACCTACAACCCTCTCTATGTAGTGATCAGCATGTACTAATCTCAGTTTCCAGTTTGAGCGTAGTACATATGCCACGAGTAAGTCCGGAAAATTTGTAGAATGAAATTGCAAAATATGGAATGAATATAAAGGAAAAGCTAAATAAACGAATATGCAAAATCAGATTTTCCTGCAGTAACATCAAATTTCAATAGAAAAATTTAGTACAATTACACTGTAAGTATCCTTACAATACAATTTCAAATAAAGCTAGCGATGATACATCACACACTTTCTGGTATTTTTTCTAAATTTGACTTTTCGAAAATTAATAGAGTTCTACGAAAATGCTACGAAACATCGAAATTCTTTTATGCGACCATTCAATCCGTGGAAAAATTGTGATTTTTGAGATTTTTAAATATATACATCAATTTAATTCTTAAATTTAAAACTACTGGTTTTCCAAAACTTACATGACCTTTGCAATCTTCGAAAATACGATTGGGTAAGGAAAATAAGATCACCATCATATTTGTATCGTCTTTAACAAAAATTGGAGATCTTTTGAGAAAAGTTACAATTGTTTTAATTGCCTATACTTCGCCCAAAGTGCACTAAACTACTCATATGTTTCAAAAATTAAACTTCCTCTTATTTTCAGATCTGTCAGAACAGATTCTGCAAGGAAAAATATATCATCAATATTATAGTTGAAGGAAGACGCCTCCAAAAATTGCACATTAGCAATTTTCTAAAATAAGGATGTCAACAAACACATAAATCCATTCTCTTGCTTCTGTACGTAACACGAGGACAAATTTAATCAAATAATTTGGTGACAGTTTGAGAAGATTTTGAAAATGATTTTGAGGCTTAATGTAAATACCCTCAAAATCAAAATATCCGTTGAAACTCCCAAAGGATCGAGTTCTTTCAGGTAGATTCGAGAAGATCAATTTTGGAGAAATTAGAGAGCGTTTGGGCGTTAGCGTTGACCATAAATGGACAGACATGTTTTGGCGTCAATCGATTTTAGGTATCAGGACACATGTATTGTATTTTTCGCTAGACCACGAGTTAGAAAAGTAATGAATATTTAGCAAGAGGATTTATCCTTTTTACTTTACCAGGTTTTGACAATAAGAGTTTTCCGGTACCTGATTTCATGATTTGTCGGAGTGAGTTTTAAAATTAACAACAAAGAAAACAATTTTAAAATTTAGCTTCCAGGATTTTACTTGGGAAAACAGATTCATCAGGTGAAGTCTATCAAGGAGACAAACGCCGTTTTGAGATCAAAAATCGAGTCTCAAGATAAAAGAGTCGTACGTAATCTCGGCTCATACGTTCTTGTAGAGGAATGATAACGGAAGATCTTAGAAGTAAAATGTATGTAAAATAAGATGTTATGGCATAGAATATTGGTGCTATGTCACAATTAATTCCATTTTCTTTTGAAGTCAGTTTCAAATCGAATCGATATTTTGAGTACCGCATCAAATAATTGTTTGATGGTATTCGAAGGAAGACGGAAATATTGAACAAGATATATAGTTTTATACGACTATTACAGATGATACGAGACTGTTTGGCTGTGTTACAGCATCACTAGTTTGACACGTGGAAAAAATATATTGAGATTGAAAGGGATGGCTAAACTGACTGCCCAGATTGCCTTCTTGTTCGCTCCTCGCCGCAGGCGCGGGTTTGGCCGTTCGGCCGCGTCGAGGAGGGCCCAGACGGGTCGGGTGACGCAAGGAAGGGGAGGAGGGTCAGGTATTTTCCGAAATTTCACTTTACGCCGCTCCTATTCATCCGATTTGCATGATTGACACGGCGTTGGATTCAGAAGCACGTCGTCATCGCGCTATGAGCCACATTTTTAATTTCTTCCGGAACTATGAGAAAGAATTTAAATTTTTGTTGGAAATATTTTTGAAAAACGGCATCGTAGCGTGAATTCTATTTAAAAGGAGTCCAAGTCGTTTACAGATCGAAAATCGACAATTTGTTCAGACGTTATCGGTCTAGTAAATTTTGCTTATTTTGGCTGCCACGTGGTGGCGACAAATGGAACTAGTGTCGGTACATTTAGCCTAAAGGGAGATCTTGTGTACATAGAACATGAAAATCGCCTGAATAGGGAGAAATTAGATGAATTGAGAATTGGGCCATACTCGATTTTGGAAAATCTCTAAGTCAATCTATGAAGTCAATACCGGACACAGAACAAAAGAATCAAATTTCTATGATATAACAAAACTAACTCCAATGGTAGAAGGTTATGATAATTGAACAATTGCAGAAGCATTGTTCATTTCCCAGGAGGGGGGGTTATTACAGAAAACAACTGATTTTTATTTCAAATTAAATACTTGAAGGTTATTTTCATTGATCAAATACTGAAGGTTATTATCATTGATCATTATATACTGCTAAAAATTTAAAAAATGCTACTGATGTTGGGTATGCAAATTTGTTGTAAATATTAATTTAAACAGTAAGTCAAATGCTGCAATGGGTGAAGAATATTTTATTATAAAAGGCAGGGCAGTGTTAAAACCATCGCCTGAACAAAAGAAGAATAGTTTTCTATCCTTCACCCATATCAAATATTCCTGACATTTTTCTAGAAGGTGTTTCTCTTTCCAATTCCTCCAGATGCAAATTAGAACCTTCCAAAACAGAAACATAGAAAGGTCAAGACGTTATGAGGACAAAATGGTTACTTTATTTCTCAGATTACATACAAAATTATACTAACTGGCAGAAATATAAAGAGGTCTGATTGGAACCTCAGGAGTGGCAAAGTGGTTTTAATGTACCATCTGCCATCTGCACTCCCTCCACTCTCAAACTAGCCTCATGCAAATGAGTAAATATAATGTGTTTAGAGACTAAGAAGCAAGGAACATGGATCAAAATAAATCAGTTTTACAGCAGTCTTGGCAAATTAAAATACCTTTCAAAATATTCAACTGTAGGAGTCTCCAGTTAGCTTCAGCACTTTCTCTTACATTCTTCAAAACTCCACTCCTGGACTGGTGTCATTAAACTAAATTGGAAAAACAAAAATGAGTTAATAGTTTGCTGGTATGCCTGCTCTGCTGTGGTGTAATCGACAGCATTTTGACTTTTCACAACTTTCATAACGAAATTATCCATTGCACGTCAGATATTTACACTGTATCACCAAACAGTTACATTAAAAGTTACACAAGAAGTTTTCAGTTAATAACAAAACAAATACGTGGTATTAACCACGTGTTCAGAACTATTTCTTAGTATGGCTAAATGTTCACATAAAATAAAACGTCTTCAGTTATAACAAGACGAGTCACAGAAAAGAAAACTACTTACCTAACGCAATTAAAACGATCGTCAGACACAGGTCAGTTTTCTCACAGAAACCACTATTTCACTTGTTCCGCTGGAATTTTGTACATACACAACACAGTCACGTGAATGACTGGACGATCATCGAATGGTGGCGGCATTTACCACTGCCAACGTAAAATGCTGGCGGTCATTATGAAAGGTTCTCATATTCACTGATTGTCAGCGAAACTACATTTCGACTGAAGATATCATGACTTTGTTTCACCGATTAATCGGCGAAATTTCACTGATTCAGATTGAGAGTACGAAACGATTGAAACGGACGATTCGAAACGGAAGAAAGTTCTCTTTGCGGATGATACGAACATTCTTTGCAGTAAAGAAACATAGTACAATCAGATGTTTCACATTGGTTCCGAAATAACAAATTAATAGTAAATGAAAAGAAAACAGTTTTAATGCAGTTTTCCATTTCAAATAAACAATTCTGTACTGCAATGAAAATGAACGGTGTACCCAATGGTACTGACTGATGTTAAAGTAACAACATTTTTAGGCGTCTCAATGCAGTCAAACCTTATCGTTTCCATGTTGTCGCGGCAGGAAGTATTTTCCTTGACGAAGGACATCATGGATAAGAGCCTAAACATTGTTATTTATCCTTGAAAATAGCTTTTTTTCATTAAAAATTCAAGTATATGACTTAGTGTAGGGATCACAGAATTTTGAAAATGTGCACAGAATTCACTTCCCCTCATAGCACGTCGTACGCAGTTTTAACTGTTTTTAACGTAAATAAACGTATGACGTAAAATAAATAAAAAAAACTAAACCTCAAATGGAACATCCATTTAAATGAATAGAACACAAAATTGTTCATTATGCTACGCGGCATAATATTATGCAGAAATACATCTTATAGCTCCCAGGCTTTTAGATTACGAAAAAGAATTATACGAAATCCCACCTACGTGATTCTTTAATAATCTAGGAATTTTATCATTACTCTTGTCTGTTGATTTAAAAACAGTGTTTTTGTCAAAATTACTAAGGGCGGGAATATATTTGTAGAAAACGCCGTTATCTAAAACTACTCGACGTAGTAATCATATTCATCAGGCGGCAGAATCAACAGATCACTACCAAAAATTCACATACATGTACATATTTTACAACACTTTGCCAGATGACATTAAACGATTAAATTCGATAGAAAAGTTTAAATCCCAAGTAAAAGCGTTTCTACTGCGTAACTGTTTCTATACAATTAGTGACTATACTGAGCATCAAAAGGAAAGTAACGTTAATTTTAATAGTGATATTTAATGCATTATTTACTATTTGGAGTGTGTAATTATATATTGGAGTATTGGATTATAAGTGGAGTATATAAACAAACAGTTACAAGTATTGTATGCAGACTCCGGGTCAATGACCCCCATCTCGATAGGGTTTTTCGTCCTGTTTCCCTGATCCTTTGAGCAAATGCTGAGATGGCCCCTTGTTTTGCTTCTGGACATAAATGTAACTTCATTATCCGTGCATTTCTTTTAGAATTTAGTGGGAAATATAGTTATTCAAATTATCGTTCTCCATGTTATCGCGGCAGAAATTATTATTTCTCCTCAAAGGATGTAATGAGGGAAAACAGCCCAAATTTTTAGCTGATTTACCCTTGAAAATAGATTTTATTATATCAAAGCGAATATTTTGTTAACAATCCTTGCAAAACGCAAATTTTCTTTCTGTATTGAAAATTCGAGTTTGGCTTAGGGTTGGTATCATAGAATTATGGAAACGTGCACGATTCACCTTTACCCGTACACGTCAATACAGTTTTTAACTGTTTTTGACGTAAAATAAATAAAAAACAAACATCAATTCGTATGAAACATCCGTCGAGTTGGGTCGGTCCACGTACTGACGGGGGGATGCAGGGAGGGCTCTCAAGTATTCCTTTCTTTCACAAGTCATTTTTCTTCTCCCCATTGTTCATTCACAATCTTTCATAACATCCTGTTTCCTTTCTTCTCCCTCTTCTATTTCACTGTCTCTCTCTGTATGCTGAACGCCCACCCGTGTGTTTGCCGTGCATGGCGACCCGTGTTGAAGGGAATGTGTCCTGGCGGTTGGGGGGGTCTGCTTGTTTCCCCAGTACTCACCTTGTGCTACGTTCTGCTTTGCACTTAGGGATACGTTATTACGCATTTTGGGGAACATTCCTTGTAGGCTTCAACACGCTTGCTTTGGCCTCGGACTCTTCTAGACGGGCGGTCGGGAGCTAACCTCCGATCAATCGGCTTGGACTAGTCTTGACTGAACTCCAGGGTGAGCGGGGATTCTACGGTGGTGCAGCGCTGTGTTATTCTCCCACTATATCCCCATGGCAACCCTGACACTCCGATGGAGTGTCCCCTTGTTGGGCTCCGTGGTGGGTGGGGACCACGGGGATGAATCTGATATCCATCTCATGGATACTAAACACTCTACCCTGCCCTCTTCCGCAAAGAAGAGGCGATGTCCGGAACGAACTCATTGATCTGAATAGTTTATTTTCGAAAGAAGAAGATAGGCCAAAACCTAGATTCCTCCTCATGGAATGCGCTGAGGAAGGAAAATCCTTTAAAATGGTAAGTGCTGTCCGTTTAGCGCGCGCAATTGAAGAAACTTGTGGAAATCTACAAGCTGTGATGCGACAAAGGAATGGTACCATTCTCTGTGAAGCACGCTCAGATGACCAAATAGATAAGATTATGAAAACAAAGCAGATTGCCGCCTCAGTGAAACTGACCACTCACCCAACACTTAACCATGTATGGAGTGGTCAACCATGTAGACTTCTCTGGAGAGTGAGGAAGATCTAATAGCCTTTATAAGATCTAGGAGGACGGATATATAGGATCAAGAGGAGGAGCATGGCAGAAATCCTCCATCACCTTATTCTCACGTTTAGTCTGCCAACTCTCCTCAAAAGATCTCAGTGGTTTCTATAATTTTCTGTAAGGCAATATGTCCCAACCCTTTGCGGTGTTTTAAGTCCCAGAGGTTCGGCCATCACGCAGCGGTGCATGGTAGTGTGCGTAAGTGCGGAGAACGATGCACGAACCTGAACCCTGTCAACTACACCGCATTGTGTTAATTCGAAGGTGACCACCGGCTAATTACAAGCAATGCCCTACTTTTTTGAGGGAACGCGCCATACAGAAGATTCGAGCAGTTGAAAAAGTGTCCTTTCCTGAGACCAAACGTCGGTACCAGGCGAGGTACCCTGTTCTCTCTCGCACCTTCTCCGATGCCGTGAAAGTAAAGACACCGAAGGTAGCAACGGGCTGCCAAACGGAACGAGCTACTCCCAAGCAGTGAGTTCGCATGCCAGGTGTCTCAGTGGACCTCCCAGTGGATGCCTCTCCCAAGGTGGAGAGTGATCATCCCGACGAAATATAAGATGGACAAAAATCTCAGCTGTTACAGTCGACTCAACACATATCCAATCCCCCTTCAACAGAAAATGTTAGACGAAAATCTGCCCCAGATACGGCGACGAAAGGCCCATCAAAGCCGTGTACTCCTTCCGAAACCCACTGAGCGAGGCATCCAGTCCCTGGCGTGCCGGAGGTCTCGGTTTCGGAGGAGGCTCCCGTTGGGGATGAGTCTCGCCCATCCGGATCCCAACGTCGAAGGAAAAACGAAAGTTGAATTTGGCGAGGTGCGTATGGGCGTATGGCGAGGTGCGTATGGCGTATGGTTTGGCGTATGGCGAGGTGCCTGTTCAGACTGACCTCCAAGCAGTGTGTGTGCAGGTGCACCTCCCATCCCTCATACTCACTGTGTGCAATATTCACATCCCTCCAGGACTGACTGTATCTGCTAGAACTCCTGACTTGATATCAACTGCCATCTCCGTTCGTGGTTGTCGGGATGTAAATGCCATAGTCCTCTTTGGGCTCTTCCGCACCTGTCGAGAGGCAGATATTAGAATCTAATGACACGGCGAACTTGGTTATTCTGAATTCCGGTGAGCCAACTCATTTTGCCGTCGCCACAGATTCGAGCACGTGTATTGTTCTAGTACTCTGCAGCCCTTCTCTTGCAACTGTCCTGCAATGGTCCATCCTAAACGACCTGTGGAAGCGACCATTACCCGTTATCGTCCACATTGATGGACTTGCTCGTGGGTTGCGCCCCCTCAGTGGTGTGTTCGACGTGCTGACTGGCTGACATTCCAAGCGAACGTTAGTCTGTCGGAGGGCGAGTTTGTCATGCGTGGAAGAAATGGCAGCACATTTTAACAGTGCTGTACTACAAGCTGCAGACATTGCATTCCCAAGTCGACGGCAAATCGCGACACCCTTTCGTTCCGTAGGTGGAACTTGGATTGCTCAAGGGCTGTTGGTGCTCGTAAGAAAGCGTTGGCGCGTCTAAAACATTATCCAACTGCGGATAACCTCATTGACTATAAGAGGTGCAGAGCGAAGGCGAGAAGAACCATTTTAGAAAGTAAAAATGCACCATGGAGAGCATACGTCTCCTCTCTGAATTGCCATACGCCACCACGTCTGGTATGGAGGAAGGTGCGTCAAATTAAATGATAACCTTCCCAAACTTAGTGGCAGGTCTTCTTAAAAATGGTCAAATGATCACAGCTCGAGACGCTGTTGTAGAGGAACTTGCCACTCTATGAAAGTATGTCGAGTTCGGCAAACTATGTTCCAAATTCTCTTGCTAAAGAAAAATGGAAAACTGCACTTGGATTTTCGACCCGAGCAAATGAGGATTACAATCCTTCTCAATGTATGAAATGCGCTCTGCTCTGATGCTTGCGAAAAGTACCACACCAGGTCCAGACGAAATTCACAATTTAATGCTGCAACACCTTCCCGAAACAGCCACGCAATTTCGTCTCCGGCTCTATAACTGGATCTGGGAATAGCACACCATCCCTACCTTTGGAGAAGCATTATCGTGCAGTTCAGGAAGGGAAAGATCGATCACTTCCATCTAGTTATCGACCTATTTCCCTCCAGTTGTGTATGCAAGTATTGGAACGCATGGTGAATCAGCGTTTGGTCTGGACCTTGAGTATAAAATTTGTGACCTAATTCAAAGCGGGTTTAGAAGAACCTGTCACCTTGGACACTGTTTCCAGTGGCAGCCGTTTCTACATCGATCGTCTTGAGACAACATCTTGTGGCAATATTATTCGATATAGAAAAGGCCTACGATACCACTTGGAAGCACGGCATTCTGCAAACCGTGCACTCTTGGGGATTTAGGGGGAAGCTCCCTCTATTCTCCAAAACTTCCTTTCAAACAGATCCTTCCTGTTCGTGTGGTGACAGGCTTCTAGTCACCCTCTTGAAAGGTATTCCCGGATCAGTCCTAGTGTCACTCTGTTTGCCATCGCCATCAAGGTATAACTCGACTGTGCATGGTCCTGTAAAGGCATCGTTGTTTGTGGATGATTTGCATCTTCTGTTCATCCAGCAGCATTAGTGTTATCCAGAGGCAACTCCAAATAGTGCTTAACAAGCTCCATGAATGGAGCACAACAACAGGTTTTAATTTTTCTGCCACTAAATGTATCGGTTTGCATTTCTGTAGGATATATCATTTGCACAGTGATCCAGTTCTTTATTTGGGAGGAAATCTACTTCCATTCGCGGAGTCTGCCAGATTCCTGGGGCTCACTTTTGACAAGTCACTCACGTGGCGTGTTCATATCCGTGGACTACAAATCAGATGTGTCTCCCCCCTTAATCTTCTTCGAATGCTAAATGGCACTTCATGGGTTGCCGACCGCACTACCCTATTGCGGTTGTATAGGTCACTCAGTTTTGGATTACGGTAGTGAAGTGTATGGCTCGGCAGCTCCCTCCACTCTGCGACCCATCAATAGTATACACCACGCTGGTATCCGTCTGTCAACTGGTGGGTATCGCAGCCGAATTGAGTGCCTTCTAGCCGAGGCTGGTGAGCCCTCCTTAAAAAGAAGGCGGGATATCTTATTAGCATCTTGCGGTGCTAGTATCAGGACTTCCTAATCATCCTCGTCGCCAAATAATTACCCATCCTAAGTATGAAACATCCTATATTCTTCGAACATCGCTGCCTCACTCTCCAGGTATTCGATTTCGAAATCTTTTGCGTGACCTTAATGATGATCTTCCCACCCCTGTGAAACCCCCAAGTCACCCGATTCCCCCTTGGAAACTCCTCCGTCCGATATTGATCTCAGACTATCCAAGCTTCCCAACAAACGACTAGCCCTCTTGTTTACCAGATGCATTTTCGGGACATGAGGATAGCCTATCCAGATCATGTATTCTTATACACAGATCGTGCAATGGCAGAGTGGCATGTAGTTTTACTCAGTTTCAGACCACCAAGTCATATCGGTACATTCTCAGTGCAGTATATTCACTGCTGAATGTATGCAATTCTTGAAGCCGTAAATACATCGAGTCAGCGACTTGCGCTGAGTAGTTCTCTGTTCTGATTCTCTCAGCTCACTACAAGCTGTCTCCTGTTCTTCATCAGACTACCTGACGCAATCCGTTCAAACCTCATCCATCGCCTTTGTCTCACCACCATGACCTGGTACTAAGTTGGGTCCCAGGCCATGGGAATCGTGGGAAACGAGATGGCTGATCAGGGCGCGAAATCGGCGACAGAGAGTACTCGTGTTGACATTCCTTTGTACCATCGTCTGATGTTAAAGCTCTTTAAACTGATCCATCTTAGAGCGTGGCACAGAGTGGCACAATACCACCATAAACTAAGTGCAATAAGGACTCTGTTAATTTTGGCGTTCCTCGTCCAGACTTCGAGGCGCGAGGACGTTATTTTAACCCGTCTTCGTATCGACGCTGCCACTTTCTCACAGTTTCCTCCTTCGAGGCGAGTCTCTCCTACCTGTGATAGATGCAGGGCGGATCTTTCTGTGGAACACGTCCTCCTGTAGTGTTTGAAATTTGTTGGCAGTCGACGAAGACATGGTCTGGGCAACCTCTAGGAGGTGCTCGGAGATGAAGATTCCGCGCTTTCAAAGCTTTTTGTTTTTGGAGAGAAAGCGGGATATATAATTTTATCTGGCAAATAAGGCATAAGTATTTTCTGGCCCAGATTTGTTTTAAAATTTGTCTTGTTTACCTGAATTTTTATGGGTAATGGATGGTTTCCTTTTAGGGTATATATGAGCTTTTAAATTAGCTGGAAAGTTGCACCAGCAACCCTTTTAACAAACTTCAATTTATTTTTAAAAATACTTTGACATGTGGCGCCAATGACCTTGTAGTTGAAGCGCCCTTTAAACCCAATCAATCAATCGTATGAAACATGCAACAGAAAATAGTAATAATGCATTTTCGCTTCTGTGCTCTGATTTCTTTTAGTGGCTCATTCGTTGTGTTGAATTATATGAATATACTCTAAATGAATAGGGTGTGTGTGTGTATATATATATATATATATATATATATATATATATATATATATATATATATATATATATATCCCTTGATTCCATAAGTTTGATTGCAATCAAGTCCTTTGATGTAGTTTCCAAATTGACAATTTCAAAATGAAATATAAGATCGTATGTAAATCACTTGGTATTGCGGTCACATTACCCACATTAGACATGTCGTTTGAGAACAAACTGTAAAATCATGATAAATATTGAAATTCTTGTTGGATTTAATAATGTGGTTAGCCTTGTTTGCTACGCGGCAACAAATAATGTTAACAGATAGTTCATAAATTTTTAAAAAATTTTAATAATCTCATATAATGCTTATTATAGTGTTTTATGGTGAGCTGCGTGTGGTTTTTCATGTTAATCCCCCCCAAAAACAGTACATCAGTGTTTCCCCGTTGTCACTTATTAATGAACAATTTTCAACAAAATATTTTCATTAATAAAAATACTCAAATGATATCAAAATCTGCATTCCATATTGAATACTTACTTTATATTTCCTGCACATTGCAGAATAAAAAAGAAATGTTTGTTATTTTTTCTCCAGAGGCTGCTAAGAAATTTTGCTTCAGTAGGACTTGTCTTTTCGCCTGTATATAAATGCTGCTAGGGGCTACCATCTCTAATATTTGTAGAATGATGGAAATATATTTTACTGGCTAATAGCAAATTTAATATTAATTAATCTGACAAGAAAAAAAAATTCTTTTCTTGTTCAAGTTCTGCATATCAAACGCCAAGAAACATATTGCATTTTAGAATATTCTCTGAGGCTCTGTGGGCATGAATGTTGAGTTGAGATCTTGCATGGGTTATGGTGATTTGTTTCAGTGACATATTTCAATAACCTTTTAAATCTAGTTGCTGAAAATTTAGATCTAATAAACTGCGTCTTCTTTTTCTAATATTGTTGAAGTCGTGCAAGAGGTGGGGGAATACTAGTTCTTTTAGATAGTAACCTTTTAGAAAAACTATAAGTAGACTAGTGTTTTTCATAGTAGACATGTAGTTGGATGAGTAGTTGTAGTCTTCTATACACGGCTTTGAATGGATGGCGTGAAATGTTCTTTAAGTGCCTCTGATTTTTTTCAAATTACATGAAAGTGTGGATTTATGTTGAGTAGTGTAGTTTATTAAGATTTAAGTATTTTATTTCAAGATTTCTTTTTAGATTGTCAGTTGGGGGCAGCAAAATTATTGAGAGAGTTGGAGAGCCCTGCAATGCAGAGGTGGTTTGAGAAGCAGGGGCCCAGTTACCTTCAGGCGTGATGAAGGTCTAAAAACTGAAAACCATTAAATCATGGTTACAGCCAAGGATCGATATGGTATGTACAAAGCCATTTTAACTTGTACAATACCAGAATTTTATGGGAGCAGCATGAATTGTGAAGTGTTTTGTGAAACTACCAGAAAAATAAATTATTCATTCAGTCTTGGCGTACTCAGTATTGTGACGAGTCATTTCAAATGACTCGTTTGCATAGTTCTAAAATTTTAGTGTATTTGCAATTTATTTCTTTCGGCTTTTTGTGCATGAGCTCAAGTATTTGATTGCAGTGAAATAGTGTATGGATAACATATACTCGGTTTTTAAAATTTGTCACATTTTTAACCCCTTCAACGCGGAATGCCGTCGGGAGACATGTTCCTTTCACCTCTATTCGCGAGTATCCTTTCATAGATATCTGGCATGGCGCGCACTGAGCTAGCGCTCTGTTTCCCCCGACGATGCACGTTCCATTCCATCACCGACGTTGGACTGTTACCGCATTTAACCTATGCTCCGCGTTGAAGGCTTCATTAATAATGACCAAATAGAAATATCTCCGATAATCATTATTTTATAGGATTAATATGATTTTTTTCTAACACTTTCCTGGAGGGACTCTTACCAATTGAGTAGAGCTAGGATAAGGCCCCACACGCATGGAATACGTGCCCGTTCCATTCTCCCTGAAGACAGCGTCTAGGCGCACCCGGGGCGGATGGTGAACGCCCCATTCGGCTCCGCTTTCCCCCGGAAGACTTGTTCTGGCGTTTGCTCGTAACCCTGTTTGGAGTGCGGCCCGCAACATTCAGCTAGCGACGCGACATTTGTGTCGACGACGACACAAAAGCTTCTTTCGCCCAGTGGCTGCTCCTTGAGGGCTCTAGGGCGGCGCTCTCTCAGAAAATCCAAAAATTTCGAAGTATTAAACTTCCAATAAATCGACTCGTTTAATTTGTGCATACCACAAACGCAATTTTTGAGGAATGGGTGGCATCGTGGACTATCTGGAGTCCGTTCGTAGCTGGTGGTTACGAGGCAATGGAAGCTTGACAAAGAGTGGGGATACTGGGAGTTGGGTGGGGGTAGGATTTTGTTCGGCAGAGACCGCGACTATTAACTAAGCTTAAAAATACCGACCCTTTCATCTAATTTCATAAATTATTGATTCCTGGATATTTTCGCTTGAGCACATTGTATCGTCCATTATCAACCTAAAAGTTGTCTTAGACATGGATTAAAATCCGATATGTGGACATCGGTTGTACTCTACATGCCATAGTTTTCTTCGTTCAGAAATATTTCAAGAGGTAAAATAATGTATATGATAGTTCGACGTACATGCCGCATCTTCTAAGTCGTAACCCCTGGCGGCCACTGCTCTGCCCGGAATGGGAAGGACGAACAATGAGCTTCATTTTCAATCCACTTCAAATTTACTACAGTAAATTTGAAGTGGACCTCTAAAATTTTCACGAGTTGATGGCTACAGTTAACGAACAAGTGCTACAAATGCACATATTTCCATATATTATTTTCTAAAGGTTACGTACTTTTATAATACCGGACTTCTATCCTACTAATACTAGCCATCTCTTGAAAAACTGATATGAGCAGGAAAATCGAAAGTACATAAATTTTGAAAACAAATTTTGAAAACTCAGCTTGTAATGAAAAATCATTTCTGACATTGAATTCGGTGCATTGTGCTGTATAACAATGTCTGAAAGAAAGGAAGGAAGAAAGAAAAATGTTTTGCCTGGCCGGCATTCGTCGAATTCTTTAATTCATGGCAGCGCGTTACCATTTAAGGTACTTGTCACTACTCTGGACATCAGAATGCATTTTAATTTTGACATTGGATCTGACACTTCAAAAAATTGTCTAAAAGTTGCTAAAGTATACATATTTTGCAAAAATGTACCTTGAATGATTTAAAGATCTTGTATGGACATTGCATTAAGAAATAAACCACTGGCTTGAATATTGAAAGTGTAGGACAAGTTTAAAAATGTTGCGCTTAGAATTTCATAGAATTACCTTATTATTAAGGGACTTGCTGTTTGGAGCATAAATGTTAAAGAAAAAAATTTCCCGTATTTTTTTTCAGAAAATCTCGGTGTTTTTTCTTTCTCACATACCTCGTACATGCGTAGTAAAGAGAAAAAATTGTAATATTGCTGCGAAAAACAACGATTTTTCGACAAAATGTGTGTTCCTTGTTATCGGAAAACAGTAAATCTTTTCCATATGTAGGGAAATTACTTCTATTACGTTGTGTTACCAGATTCCATGTTTTGTGTTCTTGATACCGAAAATGTATATTGCAAAACGTCTGTCGGTCCTTGGTCAACACTAACGCCTAAACAGTTCAGTGGAGTTTCTACTAAATTCATATTCCTCGATCGTTCTGGCAGATGTCTCGCCTTGAATTTCAGACAATTATTTTGATTTTGGTGTACTTTTCCTCACATTTTCCAATAATAATTTCTTAAGGTACGACCATTTAGTCAGTGTAGGAAGTCTACCAGTTTTTCAGTGAAAGTGAAACGGTGATCACTTTGTACAATATAATAATGAAAATTAAATATACCCTAACCAAAATGCAGTACATTTTGAATTTTTCAGTAATTATTTACACTACGTATTCAGAATGTACTTTTTGTGAAAGTGTATTTCCTTTTCGGTATCATTGATGGGGATTGTTAAGAATAGGTGAAATTTTATGCATTTGATTGATTTGATATCTGAAATACAGCAAATGAGACGCACCTTCGGTATTGTTTTCTGTCCCGTCATTTTTTAATTACCTATCAAATAACAAATATACGCGTATGTTAATCTTGGAATGCAGACTATGCTACTATGAGGATATATGAATATTACTTTGTGGTAATGCTTCAAGTTCCGAAATTGGAAGTCAGGTTTCACTGAGACAGCAACTTCAAGAACGTAGGGGTTGAAAGCTTGTTGAAACACTGCGTAAGGGAAAAGGGGAAATTTTGGGAACTACCTGTTTCAGCTATGAAACTGTGATGTAAATTACAGTAGTTAATTTATTATTATTATTATTATTATTATTATATATTCTGACACTACAGCCTCGTCAGTCGCTAGCCATGCTATGGCGCTCGGCGTGACTGCCATGGAAAGACCTTTGTTAAACAGGTCATTCCTGCGCCATCTGTTGACATTCCTACCTGTGGAATTTGTAAACCAGGTATATGAAGTGGATATAATTGTGAATGGCAACAGTTTGATTTTGCCCCAACCAGAAATCGAACTTTGATTGCAGCGTGGAAAACTAGCTCGCTAACCATGCACCCAGGATAATTATTATTTGCTATCGGCTACCATGCTCACTGTTCTCTTCCGAGGCCCCTCTTATTCTATCTTGAGAGAAATTAACATGTGTCATTGTGGGATCAGTTTTCGGCTGTATCCTAGGCAAGACAGGTTGTTACGCCTCGAATTATGAGGCGATAGGAAGATGATGAGGTGAAGAGATTCCCACAAATACGACCATGCCGCAGATGATGGCTGCGCAGAGTCTGTGCCACGAGGGGCCATTATTATTATTATTAATATATTGTATATTATTATTATTATTTCCCTTTTTTTGGGATCTACGTTGATGCCAGCGTTCCTGAAATCATTCCGGCAATAACGGTTTGCTCAAAGTTGAATGAGATGGTTCTTTTCTTTCATCAATTCAGCCTCAAGAATTTTCAGACTAAATATAGTCTGAAAATAAATAAATATAGTGCTGTTCCTGCAAAATCGTGCAGCATCCGAATGGCTGCAAATGCTAATCATTTAGTTGTAATTTCTTTACGGACTTTCACCATTCCTTGGTGACTAATCCTTTTGCTGACACCACCACCGGAAGCATTTCCACTGCGCGCGATCCCGACATCAATTCAGCAGCTAGTGGTTGGTATTTCCTTTCTCAGCAAAAGTTTTTCAGGCCTGTCATCTCTAGGGATTAATGGTGTATGATGTTTTAGGTATTTTTGTCAAACCACAATATCTGGCCTATTTACTTCCGCTGTTCGGTCAATGATGATTACTCGATCACAGGATTGAGGGCAATCATTGGTGATTGCTTGCTCTGCTTTGCACTTGTAAGGTTACTCACTCTAGATTGTATCTTTGTCAAAAGGCTGGTGAATTACTTTGACGCAGTTGTCTCTTACAATATTATGTTTGAGCCAATGTGGGAACCCAGCAAATATCCTGGATTGACTCGTTGGTAGACTTTTTCATATGCGACATTGGCAATCAATTTGCTAACCCCTCATGATTTTTATATACTCTGGCTTTAACAACTTTGCCTTGAATGGAAAAAAGGGAATCCTTTAGTCCCACCGTAGAGACCCCATGTTCGAAAGCACTCCGTTTGAGCTTTCCTTATCAATGTTCCCCAAGTTAAGGTCCAAAAATCTATCATGAAGTTTGTTTTGCTCGGCATTCACACAACCTTGAAACTTTAAGTACTCAAAATTTTTGTTAGTTTTGCCAGATAAATGGGGTCATATTTTAAGTCTGATCTCACATAGCATTGTCAACAGACGAGTTAATGGATAGAAAGTGCCGACGTAGCTTTTCCTTCTTGCTGGCTGCAAAATGCCTCCCAGGTTTAGGATTCCTCTTCCTTCACTCGAGTACAGCCTGTTTAGTAAACTCTGGAGTGATGAAATCAATGCTTCGTAAGCGTACCTAGTTATTTTCCTATCAAAACGTAGTACGTAGATATGTTGTGTCATTTTAATACACCCAAATATGTATGATGCTATGGGAATAGTTTTTTTATTGATATTTTGTTTTGAAATGATCCATGTTTTGCAGATTTTATTTACTTTGGAATACACTTTCTGCAATCTTGTTCTAAATGTCTGAATCAGAAATTCACAACAATTGTAGAGTCCTCAGCGTCAGGTTTTAATAATCCGAACGGTTTTTTCTCAAGGGAGTGAGTGCTAAACAAACTATAGAGGGCTTAGGCTGTCCCCTTTGAGAGATTCCACAGGAATTGCAATGTCGTCTCCACATAGCAGCAGGTTCCCTTTTTTAATCTGCAAGGAGTTTTCCACTGTCACATTCAGATCCATGAAACGTACCAGTCTTCAATCAATCATGTATGAGATGTGGACTCTTAGAAGCCATTGATGAGGTTCTGAAGCAAAAGGGTTTTTTATTTTTCCAGCCTACAGAAATATTGCGCGGAACTACGTACTTGCATAATTAAATATTAATTACTAATAATTCTTTGCATCCCTATCCGCCCGCTGACGTAGAAGTACGTCGACAGGCTAGTATCTGATCCCCCACAAAGTCGTTTACCCTCTCGGTAACGTTCCCTCAATACCAGGCCGGTGCCGGAGGTAAGCAATGCGCCGTGAACAACTCCTCCTCTGTCCGGAGTACCGGACACTGACAACACGAAGTCAAGAGCCCAACAGGGACTACAACGAACTAAGGCCCGGCGGCTTGGGCCCTTCTTAACTCTTCACCACAATTGCCTTTATGCTATCGACGTGATTACCGTCGGAACCTAGGCAATCTGACAGGAGGTTCATGGTCCCCGCCTGGACTTTATATGGGATCCGGGTCATTCAAAGAAGTCCTTCGCCCGATCCACCCGAAGGTCGACGTGTCAGGACCCAACTAGAGGGGCACCAGTCGAACCGGGCAATACGGACCTTAGCATCCCCTACGCACTGCCGCCACCTTACAGCCCAGGACGAGGATCCGGGCGGTCGTTTACAAGTCTCCACCAGATACCATGCCCACCTTCGCGATCATGATCCTCCGGGTGCTATTCTGTTCAGCAGCTAAAATGTGCTGATCTACTAAATGACTATACATTCTTTAAAACATATTGAGTAAAAAATTTCCTAGTTTGAACAGGCAAGAGATCAGTCAACAATTTCTTGACTGGGATGTATCGCTGGCTTGGGCATCAAACAAGTTCTGCCTGTCATACGTAAGGAATACAGTTGCATCTTACAAATCTTCATTAAACAATCCAACTGGATTGCAAGGATGTAGGTCTTTCCACCATACGTTTTGGATACAATTTCAAGGGGTGCATCTCGTCGCTTTGCGACAAACCGCTTTCTCCGCAGCCAGTATGCTTCTGCATCGTGCTGTTTAGGTTTGCGCAGATATCAGACCAATAGTGAACCATGGATTCGCTATCGAAATTGCCTTGTTAGTCTCCATTCCCTTTGCAAATGCGTATAACATTTCTTCTGATAAGCGAAGGCTGACTTGTTAAGGTCTCTTTTCTGTTCATCACGAACGAATCCCCGCACGGAGTGCAGCAATTCGCTGTTTCAGATGTATTCATACTCTCTCAACCTCGTACCCAAATCATTAAGCTCATTCGCAGCATCATTCTTTTGGAATTATTCTAATATCCCTTTTTCACTTTCTTGTCTTTTCCCTTCCTGCAAGTTCCCTGATAGATGGGGGTTTCTTTGCTGTATTTTTAATTTTGGAAATGAATGCTTTTTCCACGTATTTTCTGTAGAACTGGAGTATTTGAATGTGCTGTCTTCTTCCTGTCTGATCTTTCTACCTAAAACTGCCAAACTGTCACAATGCTCTGCATCAGACAGGTCCAGATCTAAGGAAATAATTTGGGATATTGTATTTCCAACTGTGGTATTATTTTTTTAAATTAGCGTAAAACTTTTGTGTCTCAATATTCTTGGTATACGTGGTCGTTTCTGCATTAGACACCTTCGTATATAAAGCAATATTTCCGGTAGCTATCCTGTAGTTCAAGTTCAGGTTAATTGATTTCCAGCTACATGTTCCTTTCAGTTATTATTTTGTGGTTCCTGGCCATGGAATGGAATGCCTGGGGATAGGGGCTTTCCGTAATTTCCTGTTAAGTCCATTTTATTCGGCATTTGGGAATGTGTTGCTTTTAAATAGAATTTAACTGAAGTTGTTTATTCATTGTATTGCCTGGATACATTATTTTCCATTCGGCATGGTCCTACTCTAAATCCTTCATTTTCGGTTTTCATTCTTGCCCTAATGTACACACGTTTTGGAGATGTTCGTCTTCGTCCATCTTATACGTTGGATACTAGGCCTTGATATAGTCTTCGAGCCTCTTGTAGGGACCTCAAGCTAATCTGCCTTCAGCAGATGATCCTGTATCAGCGTAGCCATAAGTGGTATGGCGCTGCGCGTAGACTGTTGATCGATACCTGGTTCACCATCATCTCCTGTTACAGGTAGCTAATTTGACGCAGTTGGCCTGGTGCCAGAACCTACTGCGCGATATTGCGAAGACCGATCGCCAGCGACTCTATTCCGTAAATATCTATTTATAAAAATCTCTGATTTTCCTGTAATAAATACCAGTCGAAGAAATTGGATTTATAGCTGGGGTCCTGACAGACCCGTGAGGTAAAATCCTCCCCATGCTGTCCAACTGTAACACTACTCATACAAGTTGCGAGAGTCGCTGTTCACCATTAGTGGTTCTTCCACCGTCTCACTAGAAGCAGCTTCAGTCGGATTATCTACACCATCCTGATGGACCGTTCTCGAGTTACTCTCTAGTACACGTACTGCAGAAGACCTCCTCTCATTAGTTCGCTGTCCACTCCACCGAAGTGACTGGTTACACAACCTGGGAGGAATTTCCAACTCAACTGGGCTTCTCGCGTAGAGAGTTTATTATTTAACATCAAAATCAGTTCAAAACTGTGTGACGTACTTTGTGAGTAAAATCATTGTATGACTATTTGAGATTTTCCTGTAGGAAGAAAAATTGCTTGTGGCATTTAGAATAATAGTGCAAAGCAGAGGTTTGCATATTAAATTTGTATCAATGAATATTTGCCTAATGAATAGTTTTTCAAAGCGCCTATCATTGAATGTGTGTGTTTCCTAAGCTCACGTTCCAAGTAGGGTTTCTGGAGAGAAAAACTTATACTAAGAGAGAATAATCTGGTAGGCCTGGTGACAGGAGCGGAGAGGACGTCGCACGTTGCTAGTGGACTATATATATATATATATATATATATATATATATATATATATATATATATATATATATATATAATGGTAAAATTCCTAGATTAACGAAGAGATGCTTACAAGAATCACTTGGGTGGATTTGGTTATGATTCGTACAATTTATTTTGTCATCTAAAAGTCTGGGTAATAAGATGTATTTCCCAGAATATTATGCCATATCTCAGGTGGGAATGAACATTCGCGAAATATACAACGAACAGTATGAAGGCTGATAGAATTTGCAAGAATTCTGAACGCGAGCATAATGAACTTAATGTTGTGTTGAATTCATTTAAATGGACGTTTCATTTAAGGTTTGAGTGAATTGAGAGACATAAAAATTTTGTTGCTTTAAAATCAGTCAATGGTACACCGTTCATTTTCAATGGAGCACAGAATTGTTTATTTGAAATGGAAAACTGCATTAAAACCGTTTTCTTTTCGTTTACGATTGTTTGTTATTTGGAACCAATTTGAAACATCTGATATTGTACATTTACGGTTTCTTTGTTGCAAAGGATGTGTGTATCATCCGTTCTTCCGTTCGAATCGTCGAGGGCATATCGTTAACGTAAAGTGAGAACAGAATAGGGCCTAATATTGATCCATGAGGAATCGCACGGCAATGGGCAAAGAGTCTGAAAGGTGCGCATGTAATGTTCCATCATTCCAGTAAGGTATTTTCACCTGAGATTGTTGTTTAAGGTACGAACATAACCAATCTAGAGCAATACCACGATTCCATATGAAGTTAATTTGGAAAGTAAAGTGTCATGATCAATGACGTCAAAAGCTTTGAGAGATCTAAAAGTAATCCAATAGGTGCCTCGTTTTGATCCAATGATGAGGCGACATCTTTAAGAAAAGAAAATATAACTGTTTTCTTTGATTTTGATTTCTAAATCCATGTTGGCAACCTGAAGGCGCGTCGTGATTACTGAGAAAGGTTTCCATTTGTACGTTAAAAAAGTCTCTAATATTTTTGAAAAACTGATAGAGAAATGGGCCGATAATTTTGAATTTCATTTTTGTTGCATTTCTTGAAGAGCGGCTTTAGCTGGTTTGAAAGTATCTGGGAACGTTCCGGTGTAGAAAGAGGAATTAAAAATGTGAGTTAACGGGTGTATAATGGCATGCGCACAGATCTTTAACAAAGAATCCGGAATTCATCTAAACCGACGAATATTTATTTTTTAGTTTACTGATTATTTTGAGAATTTGATAGGAAGAAGATTCGGAAACGAACATCGTGTCTAAAATTCTTGGGTGAAATGTCTGTTTTTAATTTTGTGGCTAGAAGACCCTAGTGAGATCGCAGCAATTCTCGAAAAGTATTGGTTAAAGAGACTAGCCACTGTTGCCCGATCTTTCACATTTATATCGTTATATTTTAAAACATTCTCTACCGGGTTTCTAATTGATTTGGTCGTATTTTTCATTATATTCCACATTGCTTTTGTTTTATTGAGTTCAAAATCGTGTTTCAGGATTTTACCCTGCCTTATGACTTTTCGTAACAATAATTTGTATTTTTAAAGTAGATTACGAAATTTTGAGATACGTTATGACATTTAGACATGAAAGAAAGAATTCGTTGATTTTACAAGATGTCCTAATCCTTGGTTATCAAGAATTGCTTTTTGTGAAATATTAATTTTCTTTTTTGAAGTGGAAAGCAAGTGTTAAAATGTAATGAAAGAGTTGAAAAAAAAAAAAAAGAATTATATTTGCCGTTTGTATCAACAGTATTATAAACCGCTTCCATGACTCCTGCATCAACTAATCAATAATTTTATTTTACTTTTTGTAAACAATCTACGATAATGTAATACGTGTATTATTTATTATTTTTTGTCATTATTTATTTACGGTGATCGCATTTCTTATAATGGTAAGAATTATGCATCGTGGTTACTGTATCTTAAATTTTTGTTTCAACTTCATATGTTGTAGTAGTTTTGTTAGTTATAATTTGATCAATGGACTTCATCAATTTTGTGTGATCCGTGTAGTACATTAATTGTAATGTCTAAATTGAAGGAATTAAATAAATTGAGAAACTTTTCTTTCTCACAAGATTCGACCAGAAAATCAATGTTAAAATCGCGCATACAACAATGGTTTCAAAAGAGCAAAAGAGTTGTTAAAATTGAAGATTAGGAGCGAGTACGAGTCGGTTGAGGCGATCGAAGCAACAATGACAACTAAAGTGTTGAAAGAGGGTTTCAGAGATTTAATTGTCTAAAAATCGAAAAACACCCCTTTAGATAAATTTCTTAGAATATTCTGGATGGATCCGTAAAAATCAGTTCTCCACCAGGAGATCGAGTTACACTGAATGTACACCCATTTGTTTCAATCGGTAGGCGGGATGGGGATCTAACAAGAGTGACGGACGAACGCAAGGTACTCGAATACTTTATAAGAAATTGAAACTTTTTTACGGCGAAACGAGAGGATCAATTAGTAGGAGGCTTTGCTTTATTTTCTTTAAGTAGTGTGAAATTACAATTTTTATCAGGAAAAATTAAAATGCTCTGCAAATCAGGAAAACCCGGGAAGTTTCTCCAGGATGAGTGCCTATCCTGATAGATGTAAGTTGAGACCTACAATCGTTCTCAATTTTTGAAGAAGTAAAAGTATTTGAAAAAATTCGAATGCCAATATCTCAGCGAAGAGTAGACACACAATTTAAAGCAAAACGAAATAGGCAACCTTCCATTATTACACCAGAGACCTTTGTTCACCAATATTCAAAGAATTACTGCCAATTCAAAAATCATTACAAGTTATCCAACAATTTGGTGTTAAATATTTGTAAAATATTTGATGAAAGCATGCCGCGTTACATCTGTGCAACAGCTGAAGTTGGCAGACAAACCGAAACGACTTGATTATTTCAACTAGCTTTTGCAAATATTGTTGATGGTAAATAGACCCGATGTATTTCATGTAGGACGTGGCATGGTTTCATTTATCCGACCGTGCTAATTTGCAGAATACAGTTGTTGAATGGCAAGGGGTCACGAGATATTAGAGTATCCCTCCACGATGAGCTAGTTGGTGTTTGGTGTTCCGTTTGTGTAATCGTATATAGGACCAATATATTTTTGACCGGACCGTCAATAGATAAGATTACCTAGCTCTTTTCGCTGAATTCTAAGCGCAATTAACTGATGAACAGCTTCTTTCACAACTGTGCACAACTGTCTTCTCTGTCTGATAAATGTGGTGGTGGGTAATTCCTCTTAATTTTATGAGATTCTAATAGAAACAAAATTCTGTGATCTATTGTCTACTGTCTTTGACAAATAAGAGACCAAACTGGTATTGGATTTTGCTCTAATGCCACGGGAAGTTAATTTACAAACGTAAATGACACTAATGCAAGTCTAACTTTCAGTCTTTCATAGAACAATTTTTCTAATATTTTGGAAAATTCTGAGGATAATGGCCGAAAGCTCATGACTTTTGCATGTTGTCTTTTCTGTGGAAGAGGGTTTTAAAGACCGCAAATTTTGAATGGGTACTGTAACTCATACCACTATGCCATAGAACTGCCGTATGGGTCGAACTCTGGCAGACGCATAAAAACGTTCATGTAAAAACTCTAATCAAAATAAACGTTTGAAACTTCAAGCTCCGGGGCCGTTTAGATCGATTGGCGAATATCAATTTTGGAAAATCGGCTGAACGATTTAAGCGTTGACAAAAGACAGACATACGTGTTTTGCCGTCAATCAATTTTTGTATCAAGGACCATACAAAACGCAAACATTGATCATGGCTACATCACGTGCTAGAAGTAATTTACTTCTATAGCAGCAGATATCCACGTTTTCGTTTCAGGTCCGATTATTTTGCCGAAAATTCGCCGTTTTCCAGCGCATTATTACATAACTTTCTCTCTTAAGAAGTAATAAATAATGCTAGTCTCATTTTTGGCGCTCTCTCCGTATTTGCGGAAATTGCAAAAATTTTGGTTGAGACAATTGCATTTTAAGTGTCTGTCCATGTTCGTACTTCATGACTTCTGTGGCATAGTGGTATGTTTGACGGCGAGTTAACTCGGAAGAGGCGACTTCATCACTGCTGTGGCATAGTGGTATGTTTGACGGCGAGTTAACTCTTTCATTTAGAAAGAAATCTGTATCTTAAAGATTATAATTGTAGGAAGACGTCCAAAAATGTACTTTTGCAATTTTCAAAAGTGGGATTTGAAAGAATGTGATACCAATACATGTTATACTGTTATGCGTCCTGTTATGTTCAGGAAAACATGCTCACTTTCCAACAAGTTTATTTACAAAAACAGGAAAAATACAGCAGTGGTCAGTATCCAAAGGTTTACCACACCCAAGCCAGAAGTGCAAAAACCAGGAGATGTACCAAATACGCGCTGGGTCGCAACCACAATCCAGTAGAGATATCGAGAAAATATTGCCGGGTCACAAAATAACTACGTCCCAACGAGCACTCTCGAAAATCCACTGTCACTCCACTACACTGTCTCCGCTCAGTCTCCTCAGTCACTGGCCGCGTCCCCATATAAAAAGCTGGCGCCTAGCGGCCCTCACGGCCGCGGCTGGCTGCTTGCCTCCTATTGGCCGGGCGTCTTTGGCAGTCTGATACCCGGCCGCTACCCGCCGCCGTCTCGCGGCCTTTAGGCAATTAAGTAAATTTGAGCCATTTTTGTGAAAATTTTGGTAATGTGTTTGAGACATGAACAGTATCCTCAAATTCAAAATCTCCGTCAGAAACTCCCGAAAGCGTCGGGTTCGTTCAGAACGATCGGCGAATATAAATTTGAAGAAAATCGGCTGAACGGTTTAAGCCTAGCGTTGATCACGGACGGACTGACACGTTTTGCCGTCAGTCGACGTTTCAGTATCATGTACCCACAAAACATAGATTCTGGCTACACCACGTCTTAGAGGAAGTAATCTACTATTTATAAGAACAGGATATCCACTTTTGTTACAGGGCGCGACAGAGAGTTTTTCTGTGGAAACTTCGCTTCACAAGAGCCTGCCACTGCAGTGCCTCTGACCGGAGGTCCTGATTCGAGTCCCGACGGCGGCAGGATTTTCGACACCAGCTTTTCAGCTAGGTCGAATTCAGTCGCTGTCTGAAGGAGTATTCAGCCGACTGCTCTGATCGATAGTTTGACGTGGTTTCTCCAGCAGGCGAATGCCGGAGCAGTACTCTAACAACGGACCATGGACCGCGCGCGATCTTACCTTCCTCTTCTTTGTCCTATTTACCTTACCCTTCACACACACTAGCATGCACTACACTACCATACATCCCGGAACTCTGGTCAGGGACTTAGAACTTGTCCGGCTAGAGCGGTGCCTCGTTGGTGGGAGATACCTGGTTTAGGAAACCCACTAATCGACGGTAGGTTGGCGCCAGATCTTGCTCTCCAGTGGCGGAAGATCACCGCCACCCCGAGGAAAAATGCACTACACTTACGGGACTAATGACCTCGGTTGACGCGCCCGAAATTACTAAGAATCAATTTCTTCTCATTCTCGTTCTTGTATCCTGTCTTTTCTTCTTCCCCTTCTATTTCACCACCGTACTCCGTGTGGCTGAACGTGCATGGCGACCCGTGTCAGAAGGAATTGTGTCATGACAGTTGATATTTTCTTTCTAACTACTCACCTTTTGCTACTTTTGCTTGCACGTGGGGATACGTTGTTAACATATTGTGGGAACATTCCTTGTAAGCTTCAATACACTTTTGGCCTCAGACTCTTTCAGACGGGCAGTCAGCTCACCACTCCCGATCAATTGGTTCGGACTAGGGCTTGTACTGAACTCCAGGGTGAGCGGGCATCCATGGGGCAGCACTGTGTCATCCTCCACTGTACCTCCGTGTCAGCCCTGGCACCCCAATGGGGTGTCCTCTTTATGGACTTCATGTTGGGTGGGAGCACGGAGATGAATCGCGGTCCCACATATAGAACCAAAACTTCCTCTCGACCTTTTCCGCCAGGAAAAGATGTCCAGGAAGAAGTCGATGTAAACAGTTTTCTATAAAAGGATGACAAAACCACAAACCCGTGTTTTTACCGTATGTTTACTGTCCGTCTGGTGCGAGCCATGAGAAGCATTCGAGAAGCTCCTAGCGGTTTTGCGACAGTGGAATGGAATTATTCTTTTTGAAGCACGTACCGATCAACAACCAGATTAATTACTTAAAACCAAGCAGACTGCCGATCTCCAGATGGTATCAGAGCTAGATTAACGATACAGAAAGTAACGCTGCGTCCTGGAGAGCCTACATCGTCACTCTCTTGCGTTCTTCCCTAAACTTGTTGGAGAAAGGTCCGACAGATCGGTGGAAGACTCCGTTCGCCGTCTCTCTCATGGTTTATGGTAAATGGCAATCTCCTAACCTCTCCACAGAAATTGCTGAAGAAATGGCCTCTCATTACTCTAGCTCCGTACACTATCCTTCGGCTTTCAAGAAACGAAAAGAAAAATGGAAACTGTAAATTAGACTTCTCGAGTCGCGTGGAGGAATATTACAATGTCTTTTCTCCATGGACGAACTCTCCTGTGCCTCGCTTGTGCGAAAGATTCTGCTCAAGACCAGACCAGATACATAGCAAATGTTGAAACACCTACCGGAAAATGCCCGTTCCTTTCTCCTCGGCATTTTCAACAAGATAGGCTGAACACGCAATACCAAGAATTTGGCGTGAGGCCATTGTTCTCCAATCCTAAAGAAGGAAAGGACAGAACAACCCCCTCAAGTTACGCAAATCTCGCTCACAAGCTGTGTGGAGCTTTTAAGCGAATGGTAAATACACGTCTGGTCTGGCTCCTGGAACAAAAGAACCTATTTACACCTCCAATGTGGCTTCAGGAAGCACAGGTCAACCATGGACCACCTAGTCACCTTGCTCGCAGATATCCACTTCTTTCATGCTACGTCAGCACCTGGCAGCAATTTTCTTCGATATAGAGAAAGCGTATGACACCACCTGGAGTACGGTATTCTTCGCCCTTGCATACTTGGGGCCTTAGGTACGCTCCTTTGTTTCTAGTAGGTTATCTTTCATCAAGATCATTCCAGTCCGCCTTGGCGACGTGTTATCCTCTAGTCACCAGTTAGAAAACGGTGTTCCCAGGGATCAATTTTGAGCGTCACTCTTTTGCCATTGCTATCAAAGTATTGCATCAGTTATCCGGGAGCCTGTGAAGGCTCGTTGACTATGAATGCTTGTTCGTTGACGACTTTGCAATTTTTGCTCCTCCAAAGAGCGTGCAAGTTATTGGGAGGCACCTACAACTTGTGCTCAACAAACTGCAGGACTGGGCATGAAACAGGATTCAAGTTCTCTACCAAAAACCACTTGCATGCACTTTGCAGAATCCATCACCCATAATCACCCCGACCTTTTCTTGGAGGACACCCTTCCATTTTTGGATCCCAATTTTCCCTTTGGGGCTCACATTCGACAGAGCCTAACCTGGCGAAAACATATCCATAAACGTATGACACCCCCAACATGACATATCCACCACTTATGACAGGCCGATGTATATCACCTATGAATCTCCTCCACGCTGCTACTGGTAGCTCTAGAGGGATCGTGTTTGTCTCTTGTATTTGTATAGAACTCTCATCCGCCCTATCTTGGATTACGGATGTATAGTGTAATGGTCAGCGTCTCCATCAACCCTTTGGCCATTAAATACCATACACAATGCCGGCATAAGGATTAGTACAGGCGCCTCCCGCACGAGTCGCATTGAATGCCTCTTGGCCAAGCGGGAAAACCCATCTATGACCCGAAGGCGGGATTTCTGATTCCTCCTATGGCTGTAATAAATGTTGATACTCCCCCCTGCCAGGCAGTCCTCCATCCAACCCACTTGACCTCATATGCGCCAGACCATCGTTACCCCATCCCTGGTCCGTCTTCGTATGATCTTACAGAACCCTCATTAAAACCCCCAAACCCCTGTAAAAACCCCCTCGAAACCTTGTTTCCCTTGGAAACTACACCGGCTGATAATGGATTTGCCCGTCTAGCCTTCTAAATTCTTAACTCTCCCCAGTACTTCTTTGAGGCGATAAAATCTCGTATCCTGGCCACTATTTCATTTACACCGATGGCTCCTCTCAAAGGCAAAGTCGGATTGCCTCTCTGCAGTAGCTCCGCAAAGGTTTTCAATTAGACTCTTCTTGCAGCGTCTATGGAGAAGTAAAGCGCTCTTGAGGCATTAAATATGCCGAATCAATGGCATTAAAGAAAGTTGTGATCTGCAATGATTCTAAAAGCTCTCTTGACTCCATTTCTTCCTTCTCGTCTTGTGACCCCACAATGACCATCCCAAAACAAAATCCATCATGATTTGGTCCGCCATTATATTTTAGTATTTTTTGGGTCCCTGGACACATGGGAATAAGAGGGAAAAAAAATTGCTGACCATTCGGCAAAGTCTGCCTCGAAGAAAAAAGAATTAGACATCTTTACAGTCCCCCGAGACACTGCTGTTTATAAAACGTCATCACCCCAGTGAATGGGGAAAAAGATGGCATAACTCAGATTTTAAGCTCACGAAATTAAGGATTTTTAAAACCTTGGTCTTCCTCATCTAGTGATGCTCGGCAGAGATCGTTTTAACGCGCCTCCGGATCGATCTGCCATTTTTCAGGTTCTCCTCCACGGGACCCACCCCTATATACGAATGCTGTAAAAAAGATCTCCATGAGTTCTCTTTTGTGGTTAAAAATAAAAAACGTCGATTTCTGACCTTGCTAGCTCCGTAGCGGAGATTCTTAGAATGACGAGTTTTCTGCAAGCTTTTGCTTTTGCGAGAGACTTTTAAACTTATCTGAGAAGATGATAATGCAATTATTGGCTTTTAGTTCGTGATTTAAAAAAGCGTTTTCTGACAAACCTTTTTTTAAAATACGTCCTTTTTTAATTTTACTTTGCTTTCTATTTAAAGTTTTTTATTTTTGTTAGCTTGCACTGAAATTTTGTCATTGGTCTTAAAATAATTTGACACGGGCGCAAAGGGCCTTAGCCGTTGAAGCGCCCTAACTCAATCAATCCAGATGGTAGTGACGCGTATTCAACCTTCAACTTTGCAAAGGCGTAAACCAATACTCCTTGGGGAGTGAGATTTTTAAAGAGTCAGGACGTGACTGAAGTATATAGAATCATGGGCCCAAAACGGGGGACCAGGCAAACCCAGTAGACCTGTCACATCCTTCCCCAGTGCCCTAAAGACTCGGTCCTGGATGTAAACCCAGCGGACTTCAGTTGCCAGGTGTCGCTTATGGTCTTCCCTGATGATACGGCGTTCATTCAAGGTGGGAAAACGATAACACCTACACAGTAAAAAAATCTAGCAAACAACTCCACCAGCCACCAATGACTTCTACTGGGCCTTATGGAAACAAATGCTGTCAAAATATCGCCTCCGAACAAAAATTCGTCATCAACGCCCCGCCCTTTTGCGTCTATCGAGATTCACATCGACCGTGCCTCAGCCTCCCTTAGATCAGCCTTGGCGAAAAACGGGAAATCCCTCCGACACAGGCGATCATCTCCAGCAGCGGTCAGTTTGACTCCGCTGTTGATGGCACCACGAGCGTTCCTCCACCTTACAGACGGTGATAAAGAAAAGATGCGAAAATAATCCCTAATTGGCGCTCATGGAATTTAAGTGGCGTTCGTCCACATTCAGAAGAATTGACAAGTAATTTCTGCCATACACCATCTATAGTCTCCCTTTCCCAGGAAACTCTCTTCGCGGTTTTGCACCTGTCGGTTTGATTGAGATGACGGACTTCGTCTCACGGTGATGTCTTTGTTTTCTAAGGAACTAACGTTCAATCGACTTCAACCAAATGCGTTCGAATACATCTACCATCCTTTTCTCTAACGGTGTGCAATAAATACTTTCCTCCTAGTCAAGCCGTGGCCAAAGATCTTAGCGTGTTTTCTCAGTTGCCCCCCCCTTGTTGGAGTGGACTTTAATGCCCACAGCCCAGCCTGGAATGGCCGGGGACCTCCAAGAGGTAATATCTTGAAAATATCTTGACAAAGAACATAATTCTTCGAATGCTGGCAAAGCACTCATTTTCAGTCTTCAAACATTTCTCCTCCGTTGATCTGGCTCTGCAGTCCTTCTCTCTTCCATCTTTGGTGGACTGTCGCCGGCGACATGCATGGCAGACCACTTCCGATTCTAGTAAATTTCGATATTCCCGACGTGAACGTTGCGTGTCCTCGCGGCTAATCCTCCGAGCTGAGTGGAAACATTCGAGAAAGAAATATCGATATGGGAAAAACTGCCCAAACGTATCGATGGATTACCTATTTACTGATGCCGTTATTCATGCAGCCTCAATTGTCACCCCGAAGTCGTCGGGTCTGCCGACATTCTCCTGCCATGGTGGAATGCCGACTGTGGCACCGCGGTGCGTGATCGAAAGCGGACACTGGAAAGCAGTAGGTTCCCAACCATGGATAACTCAAACTAGTAAAGACCCCGAGCCAGACCCAGATTGACCACAATGGAAAGCCCGTCGAGTGGGTTGGTCCACGCCCTGACGGGGGATGCAAAAAGGGCTCTCAAGTATTCTTTCTTTCACCAGACATTTTCTTCTCCCCATATTCATTCTGTTCCCTTATACACCTTTCTCTTTTCTTCTTCTTCTTTCACTGGCCCCTCTTTTATCGAACGCACCCATTTGTTTGCCGTGCATGGCGACCCGTGTCGGAGGAATGTTGTCCTGGCGGTTGAGGTCTGTCTGTTCCCAATTACTCTCCGTGCTACTTCTTTCTTGGTATCTAGGATACGTGCTCTTACGTATTTTTGGGAACTTTCCCCTGTAGGTCTCAATACACTTGCTTTGGCTCGGACTTTTTCTAGACGGGCGGTCGGGAGCAACCCCACTCCGATCAACCGGCTTGACAGTCTTAGCTGAACTCCAGGGTGAGCGGGGGACCCACGGCAGGGGCAGCGCTGGACATCCCCCTACTATATCTCTTGCACCCCTGGCACCCATGGGTGTCCTGTTGGACTCCATGGTGGGTGGGGGCACGGAGATGAACCGCCTTCTACTCTATGGGCAGAAAAAAAACCCCCCTCCTCCGCAAGGAAGAGGAGATATTTTGATAGAACTAACGATTTGAATAGTTTTCCCCAAAGATGATCAACGAAGCCCTTTTCCCTCCTCATGGCATGCGCGAGGAAGGAAAACTTTTAAAAGCATAAGTGCTGTCCTGGCGCGTGCCATTGAAACGAGTTTGGTAGCTCAAGCGGTCGTGCGACAAAGAAATGGTACCATTCTATTTGAAGCACGCACCGACGAACAAATTGAAAAATCAGAAAACCAAAAAGATTGCCGGCATCAGGGGGGGTCACGAATCACCCGACTTTGAACTTGTGAAAAGGGCTGTAGCTTCACGAGGACTTTGCTTCTGAAAGTGATGAAGATCTGTCGAACTTCTTTGAGAGATTTGGGTACTGAAGTGTATAGGATCAGACGGAAGGAGCAGAAATTAATCCCATTTCGACCCTGATCCTACATTTGACCGTCCGTCCCTTCCGGAAAAATAAGTACTGGTTTTACAACCTCCGTGTGCGACAATATGTTCCGAACCCTTTGCGCTGTTTCCTGAAAAGGTTTGGGCCTCTCGAACGCTGCATGTCGGTTAGCGCAGTATGCGGAAGTGCGGAACACCAGCGCACGACCACAACCCTGCGACAGACCACCGCACTGTCTTAACTGTGAAGCAACCATGCAGCAATTTCAACCAGTGTCAATCTATCTCCGTGAAAAATCCAAAGATACGAGTGACGAAAAAATTTCTTTCCTGAGGCGAAGCGTCGATTCCAACAAGGAATCCAGTAGCATGTCACGATCCTTTCCAGCACTTTAAAATGGGCCCCCCGGGGGTAACCGTGAGCTAAACCCCAAAGTACTCCAGCCCCAGCAGCGCATTTCTCCTGCAGGTTGCTCCTATAGACTTCCCTGAAGATCGGCCTGTATCCAGGGGAAAAGATTATACCACCAAATACAAAATAAACAGCAAAAACTCCAGCCACCGAAAACTACTGGGCTCCTTATAGAAACTGATTCCAATCAGAAATCGACACCAACCAAAATCCGTGCCGAAGTCTCGTCCTCCTCCCTGCCGAGGGCTCACACTGAAGATCTTCCAACCCTTCTAGATCTCGGTCACCTGTGTCAAAACACCGGGACACCCCCGACACGGCGACCTTTCCAAACAGTCAGGACGACTCTGCTGTGGATGAGGGGCACCTCAAAAGGGTCTTCTTTTTCAAGGTGAGAAAGAAAAGAAAGGGACCAAAAAAATAAAAATTTCCTTGAATGGCTCTCTCATGGAACTTGAACGGTTTTTGCATACATTTGAAGAATTGAAGCTCATACTCTCCCCACAGACCATTTATAGTATGTCTCCCGGGAAACTCACTTTTTCTAACCACCCCTCTGCCCGCCGGATTCCAAACCTATCGGGTTTTACCAAGATGCCGGACTTCGTGCTCACGGAGGTGTCGCGGGTTTTTATCCGAGACCATCTGTTTTCTGAGGAACATATCGTTCGAACGACCCTTCAAACTGTATGCGTCCTATTATCTCCGTCCCTTTTCATTGACGGTGTCAATATATACATTCCTCCTGGCCAAGCCGTGTCTGAAGGAACTTGAAGTTGTTTCTCAGCTGCCCCTCTTTTCTTATTGTGGGTGACTTTAATGCCCACAATCCGCCTGGGTGCCGAGGTCATGCCCCAGAGGTACTATTATCGAAAATATTATGACCAGCAGAACCTAATTCTTCTGAACTCTGGAAAAAACACATTTTTTCCCCAGCTCAAACACTTTCTCGTTAATAGATCTGGCATCCACAGTCCCTCTCTATCTACCATCTTAGAGTGGACTGTTCTTGATGACTTCATGGGATACCACTTTCCTCCATGGTACGCTTTATTCCTGGTTTAGACGCTCCCGTTCACCTCGCTGGGTAATCCATCGAGCTGATGGGAAAACATTCAGCGAGAAATAAACATTCAGAGAACCGTTCAGTAACGTTGATGCCTTGTCGCCCAATTCACTGACGCCGTTCTTCGCGCAGCCACCATTGCAATCCCGAAGTCGCGTGCGTCCGACACATCCCTGTGCCTTGGTGGAATAAGGACTGCTCTAGAGCGGTCGCGCCGTAAAAAAGGGACATGCACGTTTAGACATTATCCCAAATGTGGACAACCTTATCGAATACAAAAAATGGAGCTAAAGTGTCGGGGCTCCATAGCCATCCGTGTCCCGAATTATTATCCACCCAAAATATGAATCATCGTTACATACTTCGAACATCCCACCCCAGCCCCAGGCATACGATTAAGAAATCTTTTGCGGGGCTTAATGTCGAACTTCCCCCTCCTGAAAACCCCAAACGACCTGATCCCCTCTTGGAAGCTTCTTCAATATTGACCTCCCGACTCTCCAATCTTTCCCAAAAATATCGCTAGTCCTCTGTTTTACCAGATGCAGTTTCAGGCTATGGGAAGCCTATCGACCATCTATTCTTATATACAGATGGTTCATCGTGCAACGATGCAGTGGCATGTAGTTTTTTTTGTATCAAGACCCAAATCATATCGACTACATTCCCAGTGCAGTGTTTTACTGCTGAGATGTAGCAATTCTGGAGGCCCTGAAATACATCAGATCAGCGAGGCTGCGGCGTGTTGTTCTCTGTTCTGACTCTCTCAGCTCCCTTCAAGCAGTCTCACGCCCGTCGTCAGACTACCTGATAAAATCAGTTCAGAACCTCATTCATCGTCTTCGGTCTTGCCACTGACATGGTCCTTTGTTGGGTTCCAGGCCATGAACATCACAGAGAACAGGGTGGCCGACCGAGCGGCGAAATCAGCGACCCGTGGGATCACATTGACATCCCCGCTGTACCATTGTCGGATGTTGGGGTTCGTTGAAACGATCCCTACTAGAGCGTGGCAAACAGAGTGGCACAATCTATTTAAACTTAGCGCGATTAAGAATTCCGTAAATCCTTTGGGGCTCCTCATCCCGCTTCTGTAGGCGCGAGGGTAATTTTAACCCGCCTTCGTATTGGACCTGCCACTTTTCCCTAGTTCCCCCTTCGAGGAAAGTCCTCCCATCTGTGAAAATGCCGGACGGTTCTTTCTGTGGAACACGTCCTGCTGCATTGCACAAATTCGATGACAGCCGACGAAGGGCATAGGGCCCGGGCAACTCGCTACGGAGGTGCTTGGGGACGACGATTCTGCACTCTCAAAACTCTTTTGTTTTTGAGAGAAAGTGGAATACGTAATTTTATTTGAGTGGCATGGACAATATCTTATGTAGTTTGTTTTGTGGCCTTACAGAATTTTACTTTTTATGATAAATTTTGAGTCTGTTATATTTTCCTTCTGCCTTATTTAGTCGTACACTATTGCAGGATTCATCCCCTTTTTTAAGTAATGTTCATGTTTTTAATTAGCGGGTAAGTTGCTTTGCAAACTTACTCAATCTACCCTTTTAAATATTTTGACATGGGCGCCAATGACCTTGGCAGTTGAGCCCCTCTAAACACTAAATAATCAATCAATCAATCACATGGAAGTAGGCGCATTGTATTTCATCCTGTTGCGAAAGTCCTATACTATGCCGAAAGCTCGACAGATCGATGAGACTCCTTTGCAACTGGACCAGGAATTCTGGAATAAAGTCTCACCTCACCAGAATATGTAGTTGAAGAATTGGCCTGTCACCACGAACATATCCCCAGCTCCGCTCACTATCCTCCTGGGTTTTGAAAACCAAAATAAACTACAAATTCGATTTCTCGAGTCTGTGAAGGAAGAGTACAATGTACTTTTGTATTTTCATGTGGCCTCACGTGTGAAGATTCTACTTCAGGACCAGACCAGATACAGAATAAAATGCTGAAACGCCTTCCGGAAAACCCATTATTTTCTCCTCGCATTTCCATTAGACTTGGGTTGACATGCCCTACCAGAATTTGGCGAGGCTTCCCTATAGTTATTCCAATCCTTAAAGAAGGAAAGGACAGAACAATCACCCTAAGTTACCCAATCTCTCTCTAGCTGTGTGTAAGTTTTAGAGCGAATGGTAAACACGTCTGATCTGGCCTTTGGAACAAAAGAATCCATTTACATATTTTCATAGCGATTTAGGAAGCACAGGTTAACAATGGACCACCTCTTCCTTCTTTCGTGCTACGTCAACACCTGGTAACAATTTTCTTGATATAGAGAAAGTGTATGAACTACGTTAGGTACGACATTCTTCGCACCTTGCTTCTTTGGGCCTTAAGGAGAGCTCGCTTGGTTTCTAGTAGCCTTTCTTTCCAAGACCTTTCCGCGTCCTCCGTGGTGACTGGTTATCCCAAGTCTCCAGTTAGAAAACGGTGTTCCGCAGGGATCGATTCTGCGCGTCACTGCCATTTCTATCAAGAGTATTGCAACAGTCATTCGTAAGTCTGTGAAGGCATCGCTCTTCGTTGAAGACTTTGTCACTTTTTGTTCCTCCAAGAACATGCACGTTTATGAGAGGCACAGCTTGTCCCAACAAACTGCAAGAATGAGCAACCTACAATGAACTGCATGAGCGATGAAACTGAATTCAAGTTCCCTACCCAAATATGTTTCATGCACTTATGCAGAATTCATTTCCTCCATAATCATCCTGAACATTTTCTTAGGGGTCATCAGCTTTTCGTCGAATCCGCAGCTTTCCTTGTTCAGACGTTCGACAAGAGTTTAACTTTGAGAAAACATTTAAATAAATTGAAGAGCCGATATTCATCACCATTGAACCTCCTTCGCATGCTTTCTGGTAGATCATGTGGCGGGACCTAATATCTTGCGCATTTATAGGACCATCAGGGTCCTATCTTGGATTATGGGTTTATTGTTTGTGGATCAGCGTCCTTCTGGCATGAATACCTACAATACCGGTATATGGATCAGCACGGCGCCTCAGCACAAGTCGCATTGAATGCCTCTTGGCGAAGCTGGTACCCAATCCTAAGCCGAAGGTGAGATATAGTTATCTGTTCCTCCCCAGTGTGAAAGTATCAGCTATAAATCTCCATCCGCCAAGCAGTCCTTCATCCTTCACCCAAGTCACAGGACAACGCACTCTCAGACCGTCGTTACCCCATCCTCCGGGTCTCCTACATGCTTTTGCAGAGCGCAATATAAATTCCTCATCCCTACAACAAAGTCTTGTTCCCATTGGAAACTTCCCCAGACTAAAAAACCTGATTATCAAACTCCCAAAACCCTCAACACTTTTTTAAGGTTTAAAAAGACGAACTCCATGATCTTCCATAACTTCATATCAATGATGGTTCCTCCCAAAATGGTAAAGTAGGAGGGGCCCTTTCTGTTTGTACCTCATGGAGTTTCAAGAATAAACTCGTGTAGCGTTTAATTCCAGATAATTATGTGCTATTAGAGGCCCTTAATTTCCCTAATCTGATGACATTAAAGAAAGCAGTGATTCGAAAAGCTCGCACGAATCCATCTCCTCCCCCCTCCTCCTCTTCTTGTGACCTTCTAAAAAGTAACACCCAACACAAAATTCATTTCTTTTGGTCACTATAATTTGTTTGTTTTTGTTGCATTCCTGGCTACGTTGGGGTATAGGTAACGAAATGGCTGATCAGGCAGCAAAGCTCCCACAAGTGAAACTGAGGTCCTCACTGTCCCAACAAATGATACCCCGCTGTTTATTAAATGCTCTATTCTCAGTGCATGACAGAGTGACAGAACTCAATTTAAGCTCACAGAATCAAGGATTCCACAA
The DNA here is from genome assembly GCA_964035755.1 of Teleogryllus oceanicus. NCBI lineage: Eukaryota > Metazoa > Arthropoda > Insecta > Orthoptera > Gryllidae > Teleogryllus > Teleogryllus oceanicus. The sequence continues at coordinate 43,657 of CAXIVR010001761.1, forward strand.
GGGTTTGGGTTTTCCCCATCTCGTGGCTCTGTCAGTGCCATTTCTCCCCCAGATATCTTATCGCCTTGACTCATCCCCTACTTGATAATTGCGAGACGGGCTAACCGTTGAGCATGCCCTCTTGCACCTTTGCGGGGGTTTTAGAGTAGAGACTGCCGCCGAAGGCTGGCACCACCTTGCTAGTTCTTTGCGAAGATACTTGGAAATGACAAATCTTGTCTACAGTCTTATCTGAGGAAAGGATAATACCAATTATTTGGCTTTTACTTGGAGATTTTAAAGTGTTATGTGGCTCTTTCTTGGCAAACCCTTTTTTATAACTGGACACGTAATTTTCAGTTTATTTACATTTCGCGGTTAAGTTTTAGGATAGCACTGCCACAGTGTGATTATTAAAATAATTTGACCAGGACGCCAATGACCTCAGCTGTTGAAGCGCCCTAAACAATGACAATAATCCGAGCGAAGTGTCTCAGTGTGGAGCGCGCTGACTTCGCAATCAGGAGGCCATTCTGATCCCTGGCCATGCCATCCTGATCAGGATTTTCTGGTTTCCCTCGGCCATACATTCAAAGACACGATACCCCTCATCCATCATCCTATCGCTCATAATTCAAGGCTTAACAACCTTCTCTTATCAAGGATACAGCCGACAAGCTTATCTCGCAATTGCACAGGTCTCTCTCCAGAATACAATATGACTGGGCCTCGGAAGAGAACGTGTACGTCGTCAGAAATGACTGATACGATAATAATTTGGTCTTGACTTTAGAGTGCAGACATATGCTAAGCCTATCCAGAGCGGGTTCGGAAAAACACTGTTCAACTGAGGACCATTTCGTTGCATTAACAACAGACCTTTTGCGCCTGGACAGCACCTGTGGCTGTACTATTTGATATAGAAAAGGCCTATGACACCACTTGGAGGTACGGCATTGTGCGAACCTTGCACTGTTGGAGATTGATAGGAAGCGCTCCCCTTGTTCCTCCCAAAACTTTCGAATAGATCCTTCACGTATTCGCGTTGGTGACAAGGCACTCTCTTGGAACGGCATCCTGCAAGGTCGGTGCTGAGTGTCACTCTGTTTGCCTTTTCCATAAATAGTACACGGTCGGTCGCTCATCGCTGTTTATGAACGATTTTGCCATCTTTTGTCCATCCAGCAGCATCGAGTGTCATTCAAGGCTACTCCAACTGGTCACTAATAAACTACACGATGGAGCACCTCCACAGGCTTGTAACTTTTCCGCAATGAAAACTACTAGTGTGCACTTCTGCAGAAACCCCACCTGCATGTCAATCGAGACCTCTATCGTGGAGGCCTTCAGCTCCCTTTCCTGAATCTGCCAGGTGCGCACATCCACCGTCTGCAAACAAGATGTGTCACCGCTAAATGCACGTATCCTGAGTCGTATGCTGAGATCGAAGGCCCATGGGAGTTAATCGCATTTGGCTTCTGAAGTCATGAAGAGCACTCATCCTCCCAGTTCTGGATTACGGAAGTTTGTATATGGATCAATGGCTTCCTCCACTGTAAACCTCTTAATAGTATCCACACTTCGGTATTCGAATTTTCACACGTACATACCGGACTAGCAGGATTGCTGTTTTCAGCTGACACGGTGAACCGTCCCTAAAACGAAGAGGAAATCTTATTGGCGTCTTATGCGGAGTTGGGGATATCACGACCCATCAATCACACGAACAATAATCCAGCCTAGATATTGTACCCTTATACGTTCTCCGAAAATCGCTTCTCCGGCCTCCTGGTATTCGATTTTTAATCTTTCGAGATCATGATTTCTCGCTACCCCATGAAAGTCCAGCAACCTCGCCCTCCCTCCTTGGAAACTCCTTCATCTTCACATTGACCACTTTCTCTTCATGACCGATGGCTCATATTTCAATGATGCAGGTTGCATGACATCAGGGTCACAAGACATTTTCACTTCACACTCTGTGCAGTGGACTCTCTGGTGAGATGTATGCAATTCTCAGAAACCCCTAAATATATCGAATCAACGCCATTGCGGCGATTAATTCCTGCTTTGAATCTCAGGCTCTCTTCAAGCTATCTATCTCTCCTTCAGATTATATAACGATACAATTTATTCTCCTTATTGTCCCATGCTATGATATAGTTCTTTGTTGGTCTCAGGCCATGTGGAATTATCGCAATGAGGTAGCTGACCTGGCTGGGAAGTTAGCGACTGGAAGTCTGACATCAACATTCCCAGTGGACAGATGTAAGGGCATATCATACCATCTATCGATTCGTAAACCTCCATTTTCAGTACAGACACAATACCACATTCAATATAATTGCAATTAAGGGCTGTGTAAATTGAAATAATTGTAACGCGTTCTCGCGTCAACCATGCCACTTTTCACTGATTTCCTCATGCGGTGAACCTCATCTGCGACACATGTAAGATGTGGAACAAGTTGTGTTCATTGTGTAAAATTAATGGCAGCTGCGCAGGCACTATCAGGGCATTCTCTAAGAGACGTGCTTGGCAATGATGAGTCTGCGCCGTCGAGGTGGGTTGGTCCACGTCCTGACGGGGATGCAGAGAGGGCTCTCAAGTATTATTTTCTTTCACCAGATATTTTTCTTCTCCCCATATATCATTCTCGTTCCTTATTACATCCTTTCTCTTTCTTCTCCCTCTTCTATTTCACTGGCCCTCTGTATGCGGAACGCCCACCCATGTTTGCCGTGCATGCGACCGTGTCGGAGGAATGTGTCCCTGGCGGTTGAGAGTCTGTTTGTTTCCCATACTTACCTTGAGCTACATTCTGCTTTGCAGTTGTTTACGTATTTTGGGAACATTCCTTGTGGCTTCAACACGCTGCTTTGGCCTCGACTCTTCTAGACGGGCGGTCGGGGCTAACCCACCGATGAATCAGCTTGGACTAGGTCTGTACTGAACTCCTGGTGAGCGGGGATACACGGTGGTGCAGCGCTGTCTATTCCCCTCTATATCTCCGTGGCAACCCTGGCATCGATGGAGTGTCCCTTGTTGGCTCTGTGGTGGGTGGGGACACGAGGATAAACTCAAATCCATCTTCCACGATTCTAAACCTTCCCCGCCCCCGCCCTCTTCCGCAAGGAAGAGGCGATATCCAGAGAAACTATTGATTTAAATAGTTTCTTTTAAAGGAAGACCCACCGAAAGCTAGATTCTCCTCATGGCATGCGCCGAGGAAGGAAAACATTCAAATCTGTCAGTGCTGTTGTTTGGCTGCGCCATAGAGGAAACCTTTGGAAAGCTGCAAGCTGTAGTCGACAAAGGAATGGTACCATTCTCTTTGAAGCACGTACAGATGACCAGGTTGTGAAATTACGAACACTAAGGAGATTGCCGGCCTCCAGGTGGATGTAACCACACACCCTACACTAAACCTCTGCAGGGAGTGTAAACCACGAAGACTTTTCAACAGAGTGTAGGAAGGAACTAGTTTCTTTTAAAGATCAAGGCGGACTGATGTATAGAATCAAGAGGAGGAGCATGGGCAGAAATCCCCCTTACACTTATCTTGACTTTAATCTTCCTACTCTCCTGAGAAGATCTCGTGCAGTTTTATAACCTCCACGTCCGACAGTACGTCCGTAACCCTTTGAGGTGCTTCAATGCCAGAGGTTTGGCCACACGCAGCAGCGGTGCATGCAGACACCCCGTGTGTGGTAAGTGTGGAAGGTCTCGCACGAACCTGAACCTGCGCCATTGCACCGCATTGTGTTAACTGCGAAGGTGACCATCCGACCAATCACAAGCAATGCCCAAACCCTTTTTTTTGAGAGAGAGGCAATCCAGAAGATCCGAGCTGCTGAGAAGGTATCATTCCGAGACCAAACGTCGGTACCTATCAAGGAACCCCGTTGATCTGTCTCGCTTCTTCTCCGCCGCTGTGAAGGTTAGGACTCGGGGGTACGTGGGTTGTCAAACAGAACGAGCTATCCAGTTGTGAGTTTCGCTTGTCAGGTGTCTCCAATGGACCTCCTGTGGATACCTCACCTGCAGGGTGGGAAGGATTATCCCGACTAAATACAAGACAATTGAAAAAAGAGCTCAGCCTTTGCAGAAGAGCAAACCTCTTTCTAATGTTTCAATGGAAGTTGATAGACGAACACCTACTTCAGACCCGGTCAATAGGAAACAAAGACAACACACTAACGAAACTGCACTGAGCGAGCACCCAGCCCTCTGACAATGTCAATGAGGTTTCGTCTCGGATGAAACTCCGTTGGGGCGGAATCCTGAGCATCCGGCTCCCAACGCCGGGAAGAAAACTTAATTATTCTCCATGGCTCTTATGTCATGGAACGTAAATGAGTTACTCTCGCGGCAGGACGATCTCAAGCTGTTGTTGTCCGTCACAGTAGTCTTGTAATCTGTCTCCAAGAGACTCATCTACTCCGAGCCGTCCTCTGTCTCTTGTGGTTTTCCCCTACAAGGTTCGATGGATGATGGCCTCCGTGCTCAGCTGGAGTCCTTCATTGGTTCACGATTCGCTGCATGTCTTCAGAGGTACCTCTTCAGACCGACTTCCAAGCAGTGTGTGCAGGTGCACCTTCCATCCCTCACACTCACTGTTTGCAATATCTACATCCCCAGGACTGAGTGTATCTGCTCATGAACTTTGGGTTTGATCAACCAACTGCCCTCTCCGTTTGTGATAGTCAGGGATGTAAATGCCCATCCTCTCTGGGGCTCTTCCGCACTTGTCCAGAGAGGTAGTGTATTAGAGTCAGTTATAGACTCAGCGAACCTGGTTATTCTGAATTCAGGTGAACCAACTCACTTTGCCGTCGCCACAAACTCAAGCACGTGCATCGATCTAGCACTCTGCAGCCCTTCTCTTGCAACCGGTCTGCAATGGTCCATCCTAGATGACCTGTACGGAAGCGACCATTACCCCATTATCGTCCACATTGATGGGCTGGCCGTGGTTGGCGCGCCCTCAATGGTGTGTCGGACGTGCTGACTGGCCGACATTCCAAGCGAACGTCAGTGTATCGGATGAGGAGTTTGTCAGTGTGGAGGAAATGGCAGCACTTTTAACAAGCTGTATTACGAGCTGCGGAAATTGCAATCCAAGTCGACTGGTAAATCGCGACACCTTTCGTCCGTGGTGGAACTCGGATTGCTCAAGAACTGTTAGTGCTCGTAAGAAAGCTTTGGCGAGATTAAAACACTATCCAACCGCGGATAACTTAATCGAGTACAAAAGGTGCAGAGCAAAGGCGAGGAGAACCATTTTAAAAGTAAAAATGCATCATGGAGGTCATACGTCTCCTCTTTGAATTGCCAAACGCCACGTCTGGTATGGAGGAAGGTGCGGCAAATCAAGGATATCCTTCCCAAACTCTGTGCCAGGTGTTCAAAAAATGGTCAGGTTATCACAGCTCGAGACGCCATTGCAGAAGTACTTGCCCTCATTATGAAAACATGTCGAGTTCGGCAAACTATGCTCAAAACTTCATCCCTCTCAAAGAAGAATTGAAAACCGCGCTTTGGATTTTCTAGCAGAGCACATGATGACTATAATACCCATTTCTCCATGTTTGAAATGAGTTCTGCTCTAATGCTTGCAAAGAACCACACCAGGTCAGACCATATTCTACAACTAATGCTGCAATATCTTCCCGAAATGACCATGATTTTTCTCCGACTCTTTAACCGTATTTGGGAAGAGCACACCATTCCTACCTTTTGGCGAGAAGCCATCATCGTCCCAGTTCCCAAAGAAGGCAAGATCGATCACTTCATCAAGTTATCGACCTATCTCTCTCAGCTGCGTATGCAAAGTTCTGGAACGCATGGTGAATCAGCGTCAATGGTCTGACCTTGGTATAAAAATTTATTGACGCCAATCCAAGCGGGTTTAGAAGAAACCTGTCAACCTTGGACCACCTCGCTTCGTTGGCAACTGCTGTTTGTAATCGTCTTGAGGTAACATCTGTGGCCATATTATTCGACATAGAAAAGGCCATGACACCACCTGGAGGCATGGCATTCTGCAAACCCTGCACTCTTGGGATTTGGAAGCTTCTCTATTCCTTCAAAGCTTCCTTTCGAACAGATCCTTCCGTGTTCGTGTGGGTGATAGGCTTTCTCGTAGTCACCCTCTTGAAAATGGTATCCCAAAGGGTCAGTCCTTAGTGTCACTCTGTTTGCCATCGCCATCAATGGTATAGCGTCGACCGTGCGAGAACCTGTAAAGGCGTCGTTGTTTGTGGACGACTTTGCCATCTTCTGTTCATCCAGCAGCATCAGTGTGATACAGAGCAACTCCAAATGGTGCTAACAAGCTCCATTGAACGTCAACGAATGAAGCACGTCAGAGCTTCAATTTTCTGCTACTAAATGTACCTGTTGCATTTTTGTAGGATATTCCATTTGCATAGCAACCCAGTTCTTTACTTGGAGGAAATCAGCTCATTCGCTGAATCTGCTAAGTTCCTGTGGTTACATTTGACAAGTCCCTAACGTGCGTGCTCATATCCGTGATTACAAACCAGATGTGCCTCTAATCTTCATCGAATGCTGAATGGTACATCATGGTGTGCCTCCGCACTACCCTACTGGGTTATAGATCATTCATCCGCTCAGTTTTGGATTAGGTAGTGAAGTGTATGGCTCGGCAGCTCCTCCACTCTGCGACCCATCAATAGTATACACCACGCTGGTATCCGTCTGACAACTGGTGCGTATCGCACCAGCCGAATTGAGTGCCTTCTAGCCGAGGCCGAGTGAGCCCTCCTTAAAAGAAGGCGGATATCTTATTAGCATCTTACGGTGCTAAAGTATCAGGACTTCCTAATCATCATGTCGCGAAATAATTACCCATCCTAAGTATGAAACATCCTATATTCTTCGAACATCGCTGCCTCACTCTCCGGTATTCGATTTCGAATCTTTGCGTGACCTTAATGTTGATCTTCCACCCCTGTGAAACCCCAGTCACCGATTCCCCTTGAAACTCCTCCGTCCGAATATTGATCTCAGACTTTCAGCTTCCCAAACAAACGACTAGCCCTCTGGTTTACCAGATGCATTTTAAGGACATGAGATAGCCTATCCAGATCATGTATTCGTATTCACAGATGGTTCATCGTGCAATGGCACAGTGGCATGTAGTTTTTACTGTATTAGAGCCACCAAATCATATCGGCTACATTCTCAGTGCAGTATCTTCACTGCTGAAATGTATGCAAATCTTTAAGCCGTAAAATACATCGAGTCAGCGACTTTGCGCCGAGTAGTTCTCTGTTCTGATTCTCTCAGCTCACTACAAGCTGTCTCCCGTTCTTCATCAGACTACCTGACGCAATCAGTTCAAAACTTCATCCATCGCCTTTTGTCTCATCACTATGGCTGGTACTAAATTGGTCCCAGGCCATGGGAATCGTGGAAACGAGATGGCTGATCGGCGGCGAAATCGGCGACAGAGAGTACTGTGTTGACATTCCTTTGACCATCGTCTGATGTTAAAGCTTCTTTAAAACGATCCATCTTTAGAGCGTGGCAAACAGAGTGGCACAATACCACCTATAAACTAAGTGCAATAAAGGACTCTGTTAATTCTTGGCGTTCCTCGTCCAGACCTTCTAGGCGCGAGGACGTTATTTTAACCCGTCTTCGTATCGGACACTGCCACTTTTCTCACAGTTTCCTCCTTCGAGGCGAGTCTCCACCTACCTGTGATAGATGCAGGGCGGATCTTTCTGTGGAACACGTCCTCCTGCAGTGTTAGAAATTTGTTGGCAGGCGAAGACATGGTCTGGCAACTCTACAAGAGGTGCTCGAGATGACGATTCGAGCTCTCAAAGCTTTTTGTTTTTGAGAGAAAACGGAATATATAATTGTATCTGACATATAAGGCAATCAATATTTTCTCTCCAGATTTTTTTAAATTTGTCTTGTTTACCTGAATTTTTATGGGTAATGTATGGTTTCCTTTTAGGGTATATATGAGCTTTTAAATTAGCTGGAAAGTTGCACCAGCAACCCTTTTAACAATCTTTAATTGATTTTTTTAGAAATACTTTGACATGGGCGCCAAAATAGTAGTTGAATTGCCCTTTAAATTTGTATTATTTTGTATTATTTACTATTCTGGCATTTCTGTCATGGAATTTTTAGTAGCATTCAGCACTTTTTCAAAATTATTTGTGTCGCTTTGTTCAGTGTGTGTTGCATCTCCAGCGTGTTTTGTGTTTCGTTTTTCATAATTTGTATTGTGGTTTTAAATTGACATGGACACAGTGACCATAGCTGTTTAAAGCGCCCTTTAAACGCAATCAATCAGTGAGAAATTCGTAGTGGCTCAAATGAACATTAGTTACTTATCTTTCCAATTTTTGCCAATTGAGCATGGTCCACAGGGATCGATCTTAGGTCTATCCTCTTTCTTTTATAGTAAACTATGCATTCATCATTTAAAAATGGAAGAACAGTTTTGTTTGCTGATGCAGAATGTTCTGTGCAAAAAGAAACAAAAAAATACGATTTCAGAACATTCAAATTTGTTTAGTAATAAATTAATAGTTAAAGGAAAACTGTTTCAATGCACTTTTGAATTTTAAACTGACAATTGCATGCTCCATTGAAAATGACAAAATCCAATTAGCTAATGTTAAGTACGTTTGTGAGTCTCACAATTCAGTCAAACCTCAAACAGAATATCGAGTAACTAAATGAAACAATAAATTAATTTATTATGTTAGGCATTCAGAACTCTTTCAAATTCTGTCAATATCCATCAGATTGTTGTGTGATTTTGCAAATGTCATTCCAAGATAATATTTCGCGGCCAAATTATGGCATAATATTCTTCCGAAGCTCATACATAAGCCATACTTTTTAGATTGCAGAAAAGAATTATTTGAATAGTAAGGGAAAGCAATCCACGTAATTTCTGCAAGCGTCTCTTCAATGAGTTTGAATCTTCGTTTGCTTTGCTGATTTATTTCTGAAACTGTCAAATTGACTTGAGGTGGAACATAGTTTCATGCAATCTATATTTATAATTGCAACACAGGTCACACTCAGAAATCACACTCATCAGGCGTCAGTATCATGAGCTCACGATAAGAAATCCTTATATAAAACATGTACATTATTTTACAATACATTTGCCAGATAACAGTAGACAAAATCGATATAGAATTTAAGCCCACAGTAAAATATTTTCTGCCTCATTGCTTTCTATACAATTAAAATAATACTGACCACCAAAAAGAAAAATATTCATTTTAACAATAGTATATGATGCATTAGTTTAAATTGTTAGTTTAACAAAAAATACTTAATGTAATGGTAACAAATATACTTCAGCTTCTGGTCAATGACCCCCGATTGATCAGTTTTTTGCCCATTTTCCTGATCCATTGGTGAAATGAGCAAATTGCTTTTTTGTTCAGGAGCTTCACTGTCCATCTTTAGTTGAACTCTCCTTAGCTAGTTGTGATTGGAGTAGAGCGGGGCTATTACTAATTTCTTAAAATCCTTACACTCAATATTGTAGCTTATTAATCCCAAACAATTTTCCATAACTTTGGAGCAAAATGTCTATTTTCAAATGTTATTAATCTTGTTTTATTGGCACTTTTATTCATCATTCGATTATGGAAGCAAGAGGTGTAAAGATGTTCCAGAGTTCAAGAAAATGATGTGTACTTCTCCCCTGATATCACATACAGTTTTACTGTTCATTGGCAAAATAAATTAAATGAAACCTCACTCCTCTAGATATCTACTATATAAATTGTTTCAAATTTCAGAAATGAACCATTTAAAAACAAAATTTTCCCCATCACAATAAAAATATACATTTTCCTGATAAACAATAATTTCCCATGAACTTTTTACTGTTAGAATATTATTGTCAAATGCAATTTGGTGAATGCCCGTCACTCGATCAGGGAAAAATCACAATTGACATCCCCTTCATCCATCTGTATTTTTTTGAATTATCTAATATATAGAATTAAAAAGAATCCCCAGCATTTCTTTTCAGTTGTTTCAGTAAAGTATTAATTTAATTAACTGTTTTAAATGAGGCACTCAGAGTAATAAAACAGGTCCCAACTGAAGTTGTTTTGGGAAAAAAGCTTTCTGTTTTTGTTCATTTACCTTACACTCCAGACAAATTTTTGAAAGTGGAATTTCAGGGTTTTGCCTATCTCAATAAATGCATTCACTTGATATTCCAGCTTATGATAGGTTATTTGTCAGGAGTTTCTCATACTTCTAACTGAAAATCGTCGGTTGGATCTGCCCGGGGGATGAGCTCACTTGTGTTGTACAAAATTCATGAACAAGATACATAATGAGGATAACTAAGTAATCTGAGTTCTTGTAGTTATAGGTTTTGGGAAAATCTATACTTTCTTATACCTCATTGGCAAACCCCACATAAAAAATTTTAAGAAATTTAAAATGTCAAATACATAAAAGTTACGATAAAATATGTAGTGTTCAAATGGTAGGGGGGTGGTTTTATCTGTAGTGAATACAGGATTTTCTAGCTAAATTAGAAGAGACCATTAGCAACTTTTTTGTATTTCAAATGCAGTCTGCTCCAGAACATTGAACCACAACTGATTGTTCTTATTTCCTTTAAAATTACTTAGTTAAGTCCTTCTTACAGTCTTTTACATAATATTTAATGCATGTTCATGCAATATTTTACTTTCTTATATTTTGTGGTTGAATGTTTATTTGTTTTTAGTTAAGAAATGAAAATTTGAATATTAAGGATCTTCATTCAGGTGGTTTTTGTTCTTAAAAACTATTAAAAAAAAATTACAGTAATAGTAGTTATAATTTTATTTTTCTTATTTAAACAAATTAAGTGATATTTACAAAAAAATACAAATCATAGAATAACAGGAAGATCTTACATGGAATTAGTATAAAAAAAAAAATAAAGAAATCAAACTTGAAATTTAGGAAAAGAAAATAATTAACAATAAAAACCTGAAAAGGAAAAAAAAAGAAAATAAAAGTACTTACAAACTTACAATTATCAAATAATAATTAAAATTTATTAAAAAACCTTGAAAAATTAATACTAGTTGTCAATGTGTCAAAATCGCCCCAAGCTTTGAAAAACAAATCGATTCATGTCTCTTTGGGGTAGTTATCATTTGTGTCAACTGAAAAAAGTTGTTCTCCTAAAGATTTTTTGGGATCCAAAGCTATGCAATAAAGATGTCAGGGCATTTTTCCCAACAAAATATCGTGGAAAATTATTTACCCTTTCTTCTCAATGAAGATTCTTTAATTTAGTTTTAATAGAATCCCGTCATAGACATGATTGGAGCCGTCGGCCAATTTTAGGGGGAAAAAACTGTAGGCTATTTTGAACTCTTTCAATGGGGATATACTCGATTTTGTATGGGGGTTTCCCAAAAATCCGATGCATATAAGTTCCCTAAAAAATTTTTCCGATAAAAAACCCAAAAGGGGTCGGTAAAATCATAGAGTTCCGAAAGACCATCCCCATATTCTCAGTGCCTTAAAAAATTGCTGAATAGTTCCCCAAAAAGACCTTGTCTAAAAAGACACCCAGGTCATATACAATCAATTTTAAAGGTTTCATCTTCTTTTTTGATCGCTATTATTTTTTCCTTTACGTGTAATGACATTACAAACTTTTCCCCATTTAGCTTCATATCTTTTTGCCCTCCCCATTCTGAAAATTACCCCGATCTCCGGAAAACAACATCATCATCATCATTGTAGACAACCTTATCAATTTAAATCATCGCTAAAGCAGACCTGACTATCGAATATATACCCTGGTGGTAATTTAAAAAAAAGTTGAAATAGGAGCCCAAAGTCCAACCCTTGCGGAACTCCACTAGTTTAAAAAATTTCCCGATGAATATTTAATAAAGCGTGTTGCTTTCTGTCCGTGGGTAACTCCAACCCAAATTTAAAAAAACCCTTAATTTCTCATAAGATAGCTGTTTGTCGATAAAAGGCCTTAAAAAATAAATTAAAAATTACATCTAGTTTCCCTTGCATGCATCTTCCTTTCTCAAAGGACAAATTCGAAAATTTGGTGGGCGATATAAATGCCTTTAATCTAAAAATAATAAAGATAAAATTTTTTTAAAGAATTTTGGGGAATCATTAAAAATAATTCGTATTAGACATCAGCTCTTCACCCTTCTTAAAAATAGGAAGGATTTTCCATATTTCAGAATTTGGGAAAATGACATCTCAAGGATCTTTGAAAAGAAGCCAAGTGGGTGAAAAAAGCGTAAACACAGTTTTCAAAAGAAATTGTAATCCATCTGGACCAGCACTCTTTTCATCAAGCTTTACAATTTCTGAAAATAGTTCATTTGGATAAAATATTCGGTATAAATGAGGAGATAATATACTTTTCTTTTAATTTAAACGTGGGAATAAAAAAGGAGTTAACACCCAAAAAAATTTTGCAAATAAATAAACCCCATTCTTCCCTTCCCAACTTTTTGAGCCATAGTGCATGTTCAAAGGGTAATCATCTTTTTCAGATAACGACTTGGGTTTTTCCCAAAAAAACCCTTTATATTCAAAAAAAGAATTTTCAAATTGCTTATATAACGGTAGCATTTTGATTAAAGTTTACAATTTTCAATCTGAAAAATAGAATGGCAATTTGTGATTTTGTTTTGTTTTATTGTTTTTCACTTTTTCTTCTTTAATCAAACGTATTGAATACCCTCAGGGAAAAAGTGGGGTGGCCGGGCGGTCCCTTATCAATAGTTTCTAAAGATGTCATGAAAAGTCAACTTGACATTACTATCATTCGGGAAAACATCCCAATCAATAGAGTTCAGTGCTCCCAAAAATCAAAGCATAGTCACCTATAAAAATCATAAAACGGAAAAAAATCTGTTCTCGAGGCTGATACACAATGTCAGGTAGTTTAACAAGCAGGGATGATACATATCCAGGGGATGGGGTCAATGGATTCCAACCTCAACAATATCACATTAGAAAATACAAGATCCAAGTTCCCTTGGCTTTCAATATGGTTTTTTTCAACTTCGCCTCCCGATAAAACCCCAAAAATACAAAAAGGGTGAAATTTAAATATGGGGGAACCGATGAGGGTAAAACAGGCTCTTCCCCCGTCGATGGACCAGTCAAAAACCCGACGGATGAAATCACCAGTGAAAGAAAATTTTTAATCCGAAACTGCTGAGGATATCTTGAATATCATGTCCCTAGATCTCTAACAGCTTCAGTTTTGGGAAAATACACTGCTCCCAAAGATGAGGGTTTAGATTCAGGTAACATGAATAATAGATGTTTAATGATTTGATGTTCTTGCTTATCCGATAGAAATATATCTAGATCAGCAATATACACCTCCCCCCAGTATTACACGAGGGGAATTTCTGTGCATCTATAAACAAATTTTTCCTTGAAGAATTCACTATCAAAAACGCTGTGTGAGGTTTTACAAAATAATAGCATCATATACCATGAGAATTTCCCGGGGTTTAAACAGCTCATCAGTCTTTTCTGAAGCCCTCTAACATTATGGAACTTTGGGTTTGGGGGGACTCAAAGGAAACCCATTTTTCAGTTTTTGGCTCTGTAAACCCCAGGACTGCCCTTGTAGCGGATAAAAGGGTTTTTTCTCCCCTTTGCTATCCTACTATTAGTTCCTCAATTTTCCAGATTAGATTGTTGCCTAGGAGTTAAGTCATTCCTCACTTTGACCATCCCAATCAATTTTTTCGTTTGGGGCTGTTTTTTATCAGAGGATTGAAAATAAATTTTTTTCGGTCTCGTTCCCGCAGGCGAGGTGTATCAACGGGCAGCTGAAAAAGCTCCCCGGGAATCCAATTTGGACACAAATTTTGCAGCCACAAAATCAAAAAATTTCGGAGGCCCCCAATGTTAAAAACAATAACATTGAAGCGGAATATCTCTCTTTTTTGTCAATAAGTGTTTCATCAGCTGGAATATGTTCTAGGGAGAATTAGTAATCATATCTTCAATGGATTTCAAGCGAGCATCAAAATCAAAACGGGCTCTTTTCATTTTTGGCCTTTCAATTATCAATCGTTTCAAAACTTTCCAGGAGGATAAATGTCCTAAGTTCATTTTTTAATTTATCAGTGATTTTCATAAAACAATTCTTCAAGGTCAGACTTAGTAAAGGGTTTACGCATTTAACAAAAGGGTCCATTCTTTCGTCTTCAAAGGGGGTGCGCCTTCGGGTGATTTGGGGCGCACGTTTAAATTTTTTTGTAGCACTGCCCCGCGATAACTTTTGGGACAACCCTCTGATTTATAATTTCAATGTTATTTTAATAATAATAATAATAATAAAAATTTAAAAATAATAATAATAATAATAATAATAATTTAAAACAACTGAACTTGATAAAAATGTTTGTATCTTTGGAACAGGGTGCATGAGATTAATGTGTTTTTTTGTTTTGTGATCACTAGATGTACAGGTGAGTTCGGAAAAACTTGAACAAATTTGAAGTATCCTTTACATTCCTGAAAAATAGTTTATGTTTTTTTTTTTATCGTTAACATTTTTTTGGATGACTAAGTTCAATCTTTCTTGTACACTTTATAAATTGATATTCCTTATTATTTTTTTAAATTTAAAAATTTAAAGCACTCCCCTTGAGAAAATTTTCCCGAGTATCTTGTCTTTTCTTCCCCTTCTTTTCTTTTCTTCCTTCTCTCTTGTTCTCCTCTCTCTTCCTCCTCTCTTCTTTTCTCCCTCCCCTCTCCTCTTCTTCTTCCCCCCTCCCCCCCCCCTCTCCCCCCCCTCTCCCTCCCCTCTCCCCCCCCCCTCCCCTCCCCTCTCCCTTCCCCTCCCCTCTCCTCCCCTCTCCTCCTCCCCTCTCCTCTCCTCCTCTTCCCTCTCATCCTCCTCCACCTCCTCCTCCTCCTCCCCTCCTTCTCCTCTCCTCTCCTCTTCTTCCCCTCCTCCTCTTCTCGTCTCTCTTCTTCCTCCTCTTCCTCCCCCTCTCCTCCTCCTCTTCCTCCCTCTCCTCCTCCTCTTCCTCTCCTCTTCCTCCTCCTCCCTCTCCTCTTCCTCCTCCTCCTCCCCCTCCTCTTCTTCCTCCTCCTCCCTCTCCTCTTCTTCCTCCTCTTCCCTCTCCTCTTCTTCCTCCTCTCTCCCCCTTTCCTCCTCCTCCCTATCCTCTTCCTCCTCCTCCCTATCCTCTTCCTCCTCCTCTCTCTCCCTTTCCTCCTCCTCCCTCTCTTCCTCTTCTTTCCTCCCTCTCTTCCTCTTCCTTCCTCTCCTCCTCCTCCTCTCTTTTTCACTTTGGCTCTTTTATCTAAGCCTTGGCTTCCTTCACTATGATAGTCCATTCTATAGATTTTCCTTCCATATAGATTTCCCACCCCTCCCAGCCATTAAACATGTTTAAATTTCAATAAATTTAATAAAATAATTCTTATTTTATTAATGTTTATCTATTTCAGATAAAGTCAAACCTAAGATGTTTGTAAGCTCATTGTCAGATTTTTCATCAGATGATGACCAACCTTTAGTGAAAACAAGACCTCTTGAGCAAATGAAGCCTAGCAAAACAACAGCTTGCTCGGAAAATGGTCAAGCAGGTGTCAAGGCTCTAGGAAGATGCCCCCCATGATCACTCGATCACGGCACAGTGTCAGGATGATTTGGTCATTACCATTTCCCACCATATGCTTCAACATATTCAAAAACAATCTCAACAAGCGACAACAGTTGCAACAAATCTGTACAACAGCAACATCAGCAACCACAACACACAACAACCACATCTCACCATCACCTCATCTGTTACAACACAGCGCAGCTGCGACAACAGCAACAGCTGCAGCCAACACGATCACATCAGTCGCAACAAATTGGTAGGTATATTTCAAAAAATGTTTGTTTACAGACGTATATGGACGTTCTTAATTTTACCGCATTGTTTTATTTATCTGTTCTGTCAGCTATGTGAAGTGGAATTCATTCCCCCAAAATAAAACCATTTCATGTTAGCACACATTTCAACCCTCATTTTCACTATGGGTTGTGAAATAGATTATTAAGTCAGCTATGACTTTAAACAGGAGTTTTCAATGGTTTATCTCTCCCTTTATTGTACCAAATTGGTAATTTTATTTGATCAATGAATTTATGAGAAAACACTAGCAAGCTTATGCAGCATTGCGGAGGTTTATTTTCTTTGATTTCACTGATTTCTAAATGTGAAATCATAAATGAACATAGCGTGGATTAATTGTGTCCTAGCTGGAGTAACTTTTCTAGCAGGGGCATCAAACACCTCTGGTGATAATCCCCTGCACCCCTGTCAGTTCACAGTGTTCCTTACACACTTGAGCTGTTCAATTGTTCCCAATTCAATTTCAACCATTACAGATGTTTGTCCATCTACCAAAATAAAAATAACCAGATTTGATAAAAACATGTTTACATCTTGGAGTATGAATGTGTTGAGTGTGTCATTGACCACTACATGTGCGGGTGAGGTTCTTGTGTGATTGCTTGCAATGTGTTTCAGTTTTGTTGAGGATCCTGAAAGTGAAGTAGTGAATAAAGTTCCATACTAACCTTACTGAAAGGAAAGTTTTTGACCAAGCATTCTTCAATAGGATTTGAATACCCATTTGTAAAATACTGATACTGAAGGGAATTTTCTGTTGACAGGGTAAATAAGCTTTGCAATTTATCATCATTCTAAGGTCTACACTAAATTCTCATTCATGTGATATTTTTGTTTTAGTGTCTGACATTAGCACATTTAAAATATAATCTAATGGAGTCGTTCTTTGGTATTAAAATACAATTTTTAATGTCAAGTGCAGCAATCTTGCTTTTAGGTCATTAAAATGTTTGTTCTCAGAATCTATTAATTTGGCCTCCCATAATTATGTAATAAGGCACATAAAAACAGTGATTTTTGTTTGTAACTGATATTTCTGGCCCTGTTGATAGGAAAATTCATTGATTATCTTATGTTATATGTTCATGGAATAAAATGAATCAACCATTTATGTCAATTGCACAAATACGTAAAAATTTGATTTTCATATTGCTTGTGTTTTCAATTCTTATTTGTGTTATTATAAGTAAAATAAATTTTATTCCTATTTTTATCCAAGATCTAGTTGTGCGTCGTTCTAGACATTTCAAATGAAGCTTCAGAGAATGAGAGCAAACCACAAGAAGTTTCTTTGGAGGAAAAACCATTTCAAGTTTCAAAATATGTATAAATCATATTAGTTAAATATATTCAAATTCTGTTGAAATCTTCCCTAAGTGTTGAGATTTCTTTATGATGTTATGAACATTCATTATTGTATTTAGGAGGAAGTTAATATTTAATGGTGACACAAGGAAACTAGTGGTGCTTCAGAATGCACAGACTTTCTCATACTAGTTAGTTTCTTTACCATCTCAAACTAAGCATTTTTTTTGATTTTGTCCCTCTTCTCAATTGCATCTATTGGCATCTAAACACATTTTCTACGTTTTCTCAATTTTCAGATCCCTAGTAGTAGATTTGAAATATGACATTAAGAATATTATATATTATAGAATAGAATAATAGGTAAAATCTGGTGTAATATGTACATTTCATTTTTAAAAATTGGAGCATATCTGAAAATCGCTCCTTGCAACTCATTTTCACCCAAAATGTTAGAGTTTTGAGAAACTACTTGAAATTGTTTGAGAACATACTCTAAATGAAATAATGTATACAAATCACCAATTGTCATATTATGAGCGTGAGAAGATTTTAAAAATTCCATTAATGTAATTTTTGAAGGAAAAAAGCAACAAAACAACGTTTATGTTGTGTTATTCAGTGCATTTAAAACTACTTGTACAAAGTTTGAAGAAAATTTAGAGTAGTTTTGATAAAATGGCGTTTGAGTGTTTCTGAAAGCGTTATTTTAAATTCATATATAAAGAAAGGTGTCAAGTTGTAGAAATTCTATAAGACATCGTTTGAAGTACTTCTACTCACAAATGCAATAAAGTTCACAAATCACACATAATGTAAATATTAACAATGTGAAACGATGTCAAAATTTTACATTTATGTCATTTGGAAAAATGAAAAATTCAGTTTAATGCTTTTCTGTTCTTAAATGTGCATTTAGCACTATTTGTACAAAACATTCAAAAAAATCTATGTAAGATTAATTGAGACTGATAGTGAAGAGCAAAATTAATTTGAAGAAAAAACCTTTATCTTCACTATTGTTTTGGAAGATGCCTACAAATTTTCAAACTTTTGCAATTTTCAGAAAATTCTAAGATAACAGTAGAAAATTGGACCGATGCTATCTTTATAAATGTATTTTACTCTTACAAGCATTTTAAGGGTAAATTGAAACTAATTTTGAAAATGCCCAGGAGCTCCATGTAAAGTACCAAATTTCAAGAATATTTTCAAAATTGCAGAGCTTGAGTCAACCCATCAACTGGAAATGTTTATTTTGGAAATAATTGTACAAATAGTTTTAAGTGCAACTGTTGTTTACAGACAATGGAATGAAGGTTGAAATAAAAAAACTTTTTGAATTAGGGATGCCGAAACCTGAGGTGGGGGATTGCTTGC
>CAXIVR010001762.1:0-10569 GCA_964035755.1 Teleogryllus oceanicus
AAACAAAACGCAGAAACACACAAACGTTTAAACACACAAACGTTGGCAAAACGTTCAGATAAAACCCTTTCTTTTTTTACAAAAAGCATGTTAATAATTGCCGGGTCTGGCCTGTAGATTTCGCGCACCGCCCCCCGGCCCTTCGACGCTTTTTTCAGGAAATGGGGAATTCAAATCAAATTCAAATTAAAATTAAAATTCAAATCATTCAATAAGCATTTCGGCCCTTCCGGGCGACCCTGGTTGGTTCGTTTGTTGAGTTTAAAATTTTGGGGTTTTAATTTTTTGGGTTTCTTTGGGTTTTTATTTTTTGGGTTTAAACCTCCCGAATTTAATCTTTTTGTTATCGGAAAGTGTTGAAAAATTAATTGACTTTGCTTTTGGGCCCCCATGTGTCAAAGGGCTCTTTTCTTAATTTGTTTTTTAAAAAAGTTTTTTTCAATATTTTAAATTAAAAATACTTATATGTAACCAATGCAAATATTATTCACTATAAAAATAATTAATATATTTTTGCTTTTTTTAAACATAAAACTTTTTTGATCTATAAATTAAAAGTATGGGGTAAAAAAATACTTCTATATTTATATTGTTTACATTTTCTTAAAAATAAATTGAATATAAAGTTAAATAGCATTGAGTATCTTATAAAATATAGTGTTAACGGAATATCGTTTTTCGTTTTAGTCTCCAAATTTCTTAACATGTCTTCAAAATCTACTTTCCAAAAAATGTCTTTTTCTATATCAGAGGTAATGCATTAAATGTTTGAAAAGGGGTCAAGATAATTTTTACCTTAAAAACAGAAAAGATCGTTCGCCATTTGAAAAGTCACAACATCATTGGTCTTAAAATAATCTCATTTGGAAATACATCTAGTATACCGCCAAATTATTTTTAAAACCCCTTTTTTACGTGGGCCCCATTTTTCTGAACAGATTCAACTAAAAGGTCAAATTTGATATTCGATCAGGTTTTTTGTCCCGTTTCCCCGATCCATTGAGCAAACGGGTGGCCCCCGTTTTGCTTCTGACAAAAAAGTAACTTCATTTCCTGTGCACGTCTTCAAATTCAGGGGGAAAAATTATTCAAATTATCGTTTCCCTGTTGTCGGGCAGGAAGTAATAAGACCCCAAAAATTTTTTTCTTATTTATCCTTTTAAAATAGATTTTATTAAAAGTTTTTTTTTTTTCTCCCTAAAATTCAAAATTCTTTTTTATTTTGAAAAAAGATTTTACTTAGTTTTTTTTTTTTCCTTTTAAAAAACAAATTTAAGTATGTGCTTGGTAGGATCCGGTTTGAAAATGTCAACATTTTCCCCCTGCCCTCATCGCGTTTTTTCTGTTTTTTCGTAAAATAAAATAAATAAAAATAAAAAATATCAACTCAATGGCCCAAGTTTTTATTTTGCAACCCAAAAACTTTGTTTTGAAAAAGACTAGATGTTAAAATTTCCCAAATTTCTACAATTTTTTCAGGACATTTCTCGTATTCCATTTTTGTTTTAAAATAATCCACTTTTCAAAAACTCCCAACCTATATACACAACCTACATAGAAAAATTTTTTCCCCAATCTTGATGTTGGGAATTTATCTGAGAAATGCTGTTCTTTTTTTCCAGGAAGTTTGTTTGGGGAAAGAAAAGTATAACTTGCCAAAAAGTTATATGGTTGGTTACACTTGTCCTCCACCCCTAAACGCTCTTTCCCTTTGCGGAAAGGAACACAAAAGACTTTCCCCTTAGATGGTGAATGTACAACCCTTTACCGATAACTATACCATTTTATTTTTTAGAAATATATTTTTTAAATATCACTTTATCTCCTAATCCGTTTAGAGATAAAAAAATCATTCATCATTTTGTTAAAAAACCATCTTTTAAAAATTTCCCCAAAACCATCGTCAATTTCGGGGGGTTTTTAAAAATTTTTATTAATTAAACCTTTCATAATAAGAAAAATTTCAAAAACTTCAAAAATTCTCCTTTTGAAATTTTATCTGCTGCAATTTTTCGCCCCCAAAATTGTACTCCCGCCAGCACCTCTGGCCCGTTTTAATCTCACTGCAGTAACAATTTAAGGAATTTTTTGTTTTTTTTTTAGCATTGGGGAATTTAGTTGTTGGAGTTTTGGCCCGTGTTACAAAAAAAGTCTCAGTTACTCTTAATATGCTTTAAATTTCTGTTAGTTTCAATTTGCAAATTGCGTTTTTTCAGTTGGAAATATGTATTGTTAAAATGGTCATGAATTTGAAAAAATATTATTGATATCTAAAGACAGTAGTCTTTAGTAGTATTCTACGTTGGGGAATTAAAGACTGCATGGTTAATTTTTTCCCCCCCTAACCTATGACTTTATTCAAAACAATTTAAACCGTGAAATGTTCACAAAGGTTGATGGGAATTGGAAAAGTTTGTTTTCAAAATTTAAATGACACATGAGCTGTTTTCTAAAAAAGGAATCAACACGGGGTAATTTAGAATGTACAAACTTCATTTTTAAGGGAAATTTCCCGAGTGCAGGGAGAAAGTTAAAACCCCGAAAAGTGGCCTTTGGGTTTCATTAGTTTTTCATTAAGACTGAAGATCATTATTTGTTTTTTTGTATCATTCAATAGAAGACCATTGATAAAAAAAGGTCAGCTTCAGTTTGAATTAACTGAAATTTCATTTTATTTTACTGTGAATTGCATTTTAGTTTTCTGCATGGAAATTTTTGGGGGGAGGTGTGGGTTATTTCGTTTTTATAATATAAAATAAATTGACACTAGTATTTATAATTCCCCCAAATTTTTAAGATAAAGGTTTTCCCATTTTTTTAAAGAAATAAGTGGAACAAAAATACTTAAAAATACATTAAAAATGTAAAACATTTTTCCAAATATTTAAAAAAATTCAACTTCAATCATCGAATGATTCAATTAATCATGATTTTGAAAGTATTCTAACACTGTAATATTGGCTTTATATGAAAGGTGCTGATTTTGCATGTTTTTATATATTTGTCACTTGTGTATTAAGATTGAGTCCCTTTTTGTTACAAAATCTCAACCTTCCTTATAAGCATTTCACTGGCAGGTGTTTTTTTTGTCCTTGCTTGAAAATTTTTTTTCAGTATAATGAAAAATTTTAAAATAAAAAACTACATTTCCGGGAATTAACGCAACTGTATGTAAAGGAAAAGTGATTGTTTGGGTTGATTGTTCTTTCATTCATTCATCGCCACCCTTTCATTCAGAAAATTTGGTTTCATTGATCTAAAAGCCCAAGAGGTGTTACTAAAACTTTAAACCAGACAAATTAAAAATCAACAAATCAAGATTTCTTAGTAGGTTGTCATACAGCAATTTTAGGTAGGTAAAACCAAATACCAAATGCAATTAACTTTCCTTTTAAAGGATAACTCATGCCCATTGGTACTAAATTTGGGTTTTTGATCCAATTTGAATTTTAACTGTTCTTAAAAGAAAAAAGAAAATCAGTCTGATTTATAAACACAAATAATGGCTGTTGATGTCAAATTTTAATGTAGCTAAAATCCCGAAGATATTAAATTTTTTTTTTATTTTTCAATTCAAGTTTTATATTCTTCTTACGTAATGAATAGAAACATTTGTAATAAAATTGTTCACCACATTCAGTTTGTTGTCCGTAAATGTACAATTTCCCCGGCGTGGCGTGGGATGATTGTTCGGGGGCCCTAAATAAAAAAAATCTCCGAATCACTTCGACATCTCTTGTATCAGACACATACATACTATTTTTAAAAACCGATCTTACACGAATGCAAAAGTTTTTTCCGCTCTTTTATTCTCCCAACCCAAATCGTTTCATTGCGATAACGCGGACCGCATTAAACGAAGCTAAATTTCCCCGTTTTCTTTCCCCTTGTTTTAATAACAAATTTTCATGTAAGGGAAATTTCACCTTTTTGAAACGTTTTCATTGTTTTTTAAATAATGGATATGACACGCTGGGGTTTTTTTGAATTTAGGAATTATTTTATTATGCGGGATTAAAAAGTTCGGGTATCCGGGTCAAACCAGTCAAAGCCATACCATCCATTTATTCCTTTGGAAAAGATTAATTTATAGAGGGGAATTGCATTGTCTACCTTGATGTGAAGGTTTTTGAATTCTACTTTTGGAATTAAAATTGAATAATCATGAATTTGAGAAAAACGGGGACTTGTTGATAATTTAACTTTTATTGAAAATATGACAGGTAATACATAAAATGACTAGTATGAAATATGACCATGATATAAAAACACAAAAATTTGATTATGAATGTGAAAAAACACGGTATATAAAATTTGTCGATTTGAAGTAAAAAAAATTTTAGATATTTTTTTAAAAATGTCTGCAAAAGACATAATTTTACAAGAATATTTGAAAACTTTTTTGAATATCACACACTTATGAACATTTTCCTTGAATGTAGCCCGATATCGAGGGAATGTCGGGTCCCCGGAACATATTCATTGTTTTCCCTCATTTCGGATATCTCGTTCCTTAATACACTCTTATAAGACGGGGGAGCTGAAATAAAAATCATCTTTTATGATTCTTTTTTTTTGGAGTAACAATTATATTAAACTAGATGCATTAACCAAAAAAAATCGCCTCATAAATTACTTTTTTCATTAAAATTCTTTTTAAAATACTTACGCATTTCTGGGTAATTGAAAAAGGGGTTGGGGTAGATGTGCCGTTGAAATTTTGTGCCTCATCTTCCTTTGAATATGGCACTTCTGCATGTTTCTTTCTTTGAAAGAGTGATGTTGCCCGATTGGGTAAGATAATTAAATTGTGCTCAATATGGAGCCTTCAGATTGGTATACTAACACATATTTTGAGCTTTCCCAGATAGGGCCCCTTTTGATCTGTGAAAAAAACTATTTCATACTGTTGTGGTGTTCATAGAGATGGGAAATTTCCCAAGCCCAGAAACCCGCCAGAACAGACATAAAAACAATGCAAGAAGACTACCTATTGGACACGGGTTTTTATTATTTCACGAACTATACTTTTTCACGATTATATTTTTCTAGGTAAAAATGGAAAGGAAATTTTTTTTAAAAAATAACATTTGCCCCGAAATTAGGATTTTTTGAAGTAAAAGGAACAGAAAAAATTTGTTCCCGTTATTTACCGAAATGTCATCACATTTGTAGTAATTGATCCCAACTCCCTAAAAGGGTGTAGGAAATATCGATAATTTTGCAATTTGGGTATGAATTGGGAACAACGGGATTTGCAAGCCACAGAAAATTTTTGGTTTTTTGGGAAGAGAGTTCACCAATTGGTTCTTTGCAGACTGAATTTCCCCAATTTTTTTCTTTCCATAACTTTGGTTTTGAGCAATTATCGGGAAAAAAAATTTAAAAAACATACGTATACAATAAAAAGAAATTGGGTTTAAAGGTTTCAACTTCTTAAAAGTATTTTTGTTTTAAATTATTGTTACATAAGCATATATTTACTCTAAACATTAATAAATCGTATTCGGGTTAAACCTTTGAACTTTTTTTAAATATTGTTATAAAAAAAAAAATAGTTTACATGCCTATTAAATGTTGTACAGTGTTATTGAGCAACGTTGGTGTAACGTCAAATTTGTAAATCCAAAAAAAATATTGAACTCATCTTCAATGGGGTACACCTTGAAATGTCCTTTAAAATTTTATAGCAAAATTTTTACTGATCCAAATAACATTGCGTTCAAAAAACAATTTCTGTATTGGGAATTAATATTTGATATTCTAAGGTTTTTTAACAGGAATTAGATCCATTAAAAAAAAATTTAACCCTTGAATGACTTCTTTTTCTCGCCTTTTTCAAAGTAGTCAAAAAAAATATTGTTTTCAGCGATTTTTTTAGAGAAAGGATTCTTATTGCTGGGCCCGGTAACGAAAATGTGGGTCAATCCAGTTGTCCATCGTCCGTCGCCCTCGGTCCCTCCTCCCCCCAGTCCCTCCGTCCATTCGTCCGCCTGCACACCGTCGACGCTTGCCGAAACCGTTCAATTTTTTTTTTTTTTTTAAATTGATATTATCCGATCGATCTGAACGAACTCAGGCTCCAGATACTGAAAATTTAAAAAAGAATTTTAGAGATATTAGGGGGTCTGGATTCTTTCTTCATTTCCATAAAAACTCTATTATACTTGTAACATATTCATTCCTTTGTAGTTGTGATTTTCAACCAGTGACCTATACTCCATTTACTAATTCTTTCTATCTGTAAATATATTTCAACTTAAAGAGCTCATTCTATTTTTTAAGATATGAGGCAAACATATCCTCTTTTTCATGCCTTCTAACGCGATTCTTCTCGCGTTTTCTCAATAATTAATTCCCTACTCTATAAATATTTCTTTCACATTCTTAAGCACTCTCTCAGCCTGAATCAGAAAACCACTGATTGACAGTGACTATTCACTGATTGTGATAGTTATAACTCTGCCACGGCAATCAGTGAATTGAACTGAACGAATCAGTGAAAAACGGGTCCACTTTTGAATCAGTGAAACTTCACTATTTGAATGCATTAAATGCATATGCATTAATGCATTAATGCAAATAATGCTTAATGCATTAAAAATCACCAGGAAAGAAATTGTACGTGCGTGTAATATTGCGATTCAATAGTTCAAATATTATGTTTATGCTTGATATCATAATATATTCCATTAGAAGCCGACGTAGGTGGCCGAGGTGGCTAGAGCGGTGCCGTCTTAGCGCGTTCGTCTGAAGGGTCACATGTTCGAGTCTCGCCGTGGGCATGGCTGTTTGTCCCTTGTCCCTCATGTACGTTTGATGTCGCGGAAGGCCATGTGAGTCTGCTGACCGAGAGTCCTGTGAGCAGTGAAAAGTGCTGTGAAGTGTGTGATAGTGAAAAGGTTAAAAATGGGACCTGACGTGGATAGTCGAACTCCTGAAGGGAACGAAAAATAGAGGTGTTACAGAATGGCAGAGACTTTCTCGTAGTAAAGTTCTCTAATTTCCTTGGTATGGACTGGCTTTACGAACTTGCCCATTCTCTTGCTAGCTGCCATTCATCGTCGCTCCAAAGTCCATCTTTTGAAATTTTCTCAACTTTTCGATTTCCCAATAGTTTATCCGAAATATTATATTATAAATATTAAAGAAGAGTCAAACCTCTTCCTAAATGGCATTGAAAAATTCATTGAAAAATTAGAAGCCGTTTTTTAGAAAATAGGGATTAAGCATTACTGTAAATGCGTAATCTGAAACTCTTTTTCACAGGAATATGCCAAAAATTAAAAGAAAAAATTTGGTGCGGTTTTTGAGAAAATATTATTTTCATTTTTTTTAAATTGCAAATATTGCACGCACTATTGACGAAAACTACTAAAATTTTCAAAAATTAATGACCTTAATGAAAGAATATTTAGAACAAAAATTCATTTGAAGGATATACCTCTATCTTCAAATTTTTGCAAATATTGCACGCACTATTGTACGAAAATTAATTAAATTTTTACAAGAAATTTAAAAAAAAAAAATTTGAGGCCGTTTTTGAGAAAATTCTGAAAATGTCTGGGGAGCTTCATGTAAATTACCCCCAAATTTTAAAGAATGTTTTACAAAATTTCAAAGCTTCAATTAGAACCAGATCGACAGAGGGTTCTTCAATTTGTGAAAGATTGTACGTGTGGTTTAGGCGCTAGTAGTGTTCACAGACGGACGGACAGACAAATCGACGGACGGACATTTTGCTTTCAATTGGTTTTTCGGCATCAAAGACCCATAAAATAGTGATTCTGGCTACACCACATGATAGCGGATTTTTTCTCTTAATTTAGCAACTGGATTCATCCATGTTCTCGTTATCAGGAAATGAATTTTTTTCTGTCGAAAATTCGCCGTTTTTTCGTGCAGCATAACTTTCTCTATTCTATGCATATTATATATATACGTATGTGTATATATATATATATATATATATATATATATATATATATATATATATATGTGAGAGTATATACGTATGTGAGAGTAAAAAAACAGGAATAAGAAAAAAATATATGATACTAAAAAAAATTCATTAAACCGATCGCCTTTATTTTTTTAAAATTTTTTAAAATTTATTTTACGTCAAAAACATGTGACGTGCAATGGGAAGAAGTGGAATTTGAGTTTTCAAAATTCTGTGAATTTTGAATAACTATAAATTTGTGCTCTTATCCTCATCATGTCCTCGTCAAGGAATACTTCCTGCCGCGACATGGAGAACGATAATTTGAATAACTATATTTCCATGAATTCTAGAAGACGTGCACAGATAATGAAGTTACATTTATGTTCAGAAGCAAAACAAGGGGCCATATCAGAATTTACTCAAAGGATCAGGGAAACTGGATGAAAAGCTGATCGAGATGGGGGTCATTGACCCAGGGGCTGCGGTACAAACTTGTTACAGGTTGTTTAGAATTATACAGTCCGAATGGTAAATAATACATTAAATATCACTTTTAAAATTAATGTTACTTTCTTTTTGATGCTCAGTATAGTCTCTAATTGTTACAAAACAGTTATGCAGAAACAATTTCACTTGAGATTTAAACTTTTCTATCGAATTTAATCGTTTAATTTCATCTGAAAATTGTTGTAAAATAATTACATGTATTGTATGGGAATTTTGTAATGAGCTGTTGATACTGTCACCTGATGAATATGATTTCTACGTCGAGTGTTATAGTAATAGACATCGGCGGTTTCTGAAAATATATTCCCGCAAGTCATTTTTGAACAAAAACCAATGATTAGTAAATCAACAGACAAGGTAATGGTAATATTCCTAGATTAATAAAGAGAGGTTTATAAGAATCACGGGGGTGGAACTTGGTTGTTATTCGTATAATTTTTTTTGAACCCCAAATGTCTGGGATATAAGATGTATTTTCATAGAATATTATCCCAAATCTCGGGGGAAATAACATTCGAAAATATCAACGATCAGTAGAAGGCGACTAATTTAAAAAATTTCTGAACTTAATAAAATTTAAATTTTTGAAAAATTCATTTAAAACGTTCCATTTGGTTTTATAAATTGAAAACCTAAAAATTTTGGGTCCCTTTAACTACCCCGTTTTTTTTTCATTTTTTTGTTTGAAATGGACAACTGCCTTAAAACAGTTTTTTTTCTTTTACGATTAATTTTTTAAACAAACCAATTTAAAACATCTGATATTGTACAATTTATGGTTTCGTGTTGCAAAGAATGTTTTATCGTCCGAAAAGGGGACGTTTTTCCCTTTCAAATCGTCGGGGGATATTTTACTATGGGGAAGAGAATAGGTTTAAAAATTGTCCGGGAAAGCACCAATGGGCAAAGAGCCAGAAAGGTGTAATAATGTTCCATCTTTCCCAGTAATGTATTTCCACTTTTAAATTTTTTTTGGTACAACAAACCAATTTGGGGCAAAAATATGAAGGAAATTTTTTGAAAGAAATGTCATGATCAATGGCGTAAAAAGCTTTGAAAGATCTAAAATAATCCACGGTACTTTTTTGATAAATCAGGGGAAAATTTTTAAAAAAGAAAATATTTTTTCCCGAGATTTTGATTTTTTAAATCCATGTTGGCAATCTGAAACGTCGGGTTTTCTGAGAGGTTTTCCCTTCCTATAAAAAAGTCTATAGTATTTTTTGAAAAAAAAAAAAAAGAAAATAGGCCGGTAATTTTTAATTTCATTTTTTTTGCTTTTTGGGAAAGGCTTTAAACTTGCTGTTTTTTATCTGAAAAGTTCGGTGCATACACAAATATGGAAATTTAAAAGATGAACGCCTTTTAAATTTTCACTTCGATTTCGATCCATTGTTTACTACCGAACAATATAAGCTTTGGATACACTGTTTGTAGTTCCATTTTCGAATTCAAAATCTGCTTGACATTTCTGCCCCGGTACGTATCCCGAGAATGGTAGAGACAATTTTGGGGACTGATCGGCGAACCAGCGGGCAAAAATAATCTCTTTTTTTTCTTTTTTGCACAGGTTCCGGAAATGTAAGAAATGTCTTTAAAAATTTAAAGAAAACGAAAAAGTTATTTTGATTGAAAATGTGGCGACGAAATTGAAACCAATAGAAAATCCTTTATTGAAACCCGACTGCCAGTCTACTTCACAGGCGATCCTAAAGGAAATCTTTTAAAAGCAATCGTAAATTAAACCAGAATCATAAACATCTGACATTTTGATTAGACATTGAAAAAGTTTAGTAACACTAGTGTGGATGGTAATATTTCATTATACCTGTCCCAACAGGGAAAAAAAACTAAAATTTGAAGGGGGACATTTTTTAATAATGTTTGAGAAAAAAGGAGGGGAAACCCAAAATTGTGAAGATAATGACATGCTGGTGAAAACAAATACTAGCGAAATAATTAGCTTTAAAAACCCTAACACAACACAGATTGGGGGAAAAATCGAAAGTTTTATTATTTCTATATTCTAAATTCATAATTCTGCATTGAAAGAAAATAGACGGTTTGCCAATTGACTTCCCCGAATTTTTGAGATATAGGGAGGATTACGTATCTTT
>CAXIVR010001764.1:0-17358 GCA_964035755.1 Teleogryllus oceanicus
TAGTAAAAAAGTGATTCTCCGAGTTATTTGAAATTTTTACCCAATCCAAAAACGATCTTCACAGCCCCTTTTTTTTTTATTTATTTTTCCACACTGGGACTCTATACTGAGCTATCGACCATCTGGTGAATTGTTTACCACCCCCAAGACTCTCAGGTCGGGTGCTGGCCTTGCTTGCCGAAATTGACTGTTTAAAAATAGTTCATGGGGGGGAAAAAATCATTAAAAAAAAACCCAAAAAAAATTAAAACCCCCTAAAACATTCCGGTTAACGGCTCTGGGAAAATTACTGCATTTATTTTCCCAAAAATTAGGTTGTACAAAAAACAAAACATTGGTTCTTAGAAAAAAAAAAAAAAAACCAAAAAATCTTGAAAAATCTGAAACCCTACACATTAACATGAATATGGCTTTTTTTTAAATTAAAAGAAAAATTTTTAGTATTCTTTAGATCACTTTTTGGGCTGAGTATGAATTAAAAATTGGGATTTTTGGGAAGGGTCACTTCTGCGCACAGCGTTCCCCGGGGGTTCTTTTTGGGATTCAAACCCTTTATTCCCAACCTGAGCGTAAATTTTTTTAATTATAGATTACATTTTTATTTGTTTGGGCACATTTTGGCTGAGTATAAATTTATAAATTGCGATTTTTTGGGAAGGAGCGTCTTTTTCCCTTGCGCACAGCGTTCGGCCGGGGGTTTTTTTTGGATTCAACCCCTTTATTCCCAACCGGTAGCGGAAAATTTTTTAATTTAAAGATTACATTTATTTTTTTTTGGGAAACATTTTGGCGTAAATATGAATTATAAATTGCGATGGCTTGGGGGGGCTCTTTTTTTGCGCACACGTTCGGCTGAGGAAATTTTTTGGATTTTAAACCCATGGTTTTCAAATAAACGGTCAGCGACAAATTCTTTATTACAGATTACGTTTAGTATTATTTTGGGTATATTTTTCCGAAAGTATGAATTTCACCCGAGGGTTGGAAAGAATGTTTCGTTTCTTTGCGAATTCGACCGAGGACAATTTTGATTCAACGATTATTCAAACAAACTGGGGAAATTTTTGTTTTCGTTACCTTCATCGCTTTGGTCAAATTTTGGGTAGTGTAAAAATTTTGTCTGATACACAACGTCGTAAAGCTGCCCCCCACTTCAAAAAACTAAAAAAATTTTCGCCAAAATTTTTGGGTTAATTTTGCCCTATTCTTTTGGGCTACCTCCCAACCCCCCGAAATTAAAATTTCAAAGGGAGTCTGAAAAGTAGCAAACCTACCTCAAAATTAAAAAAAATTGCCTAAAAAAGGGAAATTTGGGTCGTTTCCCCTTTTTCAAATTCGCTCACCTTCAATAAAAAAACCAAAAACCCCTTTTCCCAACAAATTTTTTGGGATAGTCGGGTTTCATTTAAAAATTATAAACAATAAAAGTTACCCCAAATTTTTTCGGAGGATAGATACTCGGAAGAACCGCCAAACTGATTCATTAGCCGGGTTTCCCGATCAATGAAACGAAACGTTTGCCTGCATCGACAAAACTTGTAAGAGGAACGTAAACCAAAATCGTTACGTTTTGTTGGAATTGGAGCCTGTTGGGTTGTGCGAATTTCAAAATTTTTTTAGATCTGGACAAGTCCTCGTAAACGGTGCCCATATTATCTTGAATCTCCCCCTTTTTGTTTTGAGGTCTACTAAGAGAGTCGGTCTATTTTTAATTTTTTTTCTTAAAAGCCTCCCTTTGCTTTTGGCGATTTTTTTTATTTTATTATCAAAAGAATTCGGGCATCATAATAAAGTGGTTTAAAGGAATTAATATTTTCCAATATTCCCAAAACTGGAGACGGTGGGCAAAAAGGGGCAAAAGGTGAACGGCACTCCTTTTCGACAAAACGTTGCATCTATCTTGGAAAAATCTTACTTTTTATTATCTCTAAACCCACCATAGAGCGATGCAAATCTTTCACCCCTTCAATGAGTTCGAAAACTACCTTTCAACGCCCGATTATTGTTATCACATATCCGGCAATGGACACCCAAAGATGACCTTTCTCCTTCGCGGAAGTCCCCACGCGAACTTGGTGGGCGACATCCTGGCGCTGACCTATCAACATCCCGGAAACCCCAAAGTTTCATTAACATTGAGACAATTAAAAAAATTCTTTTTTATAGTTCTTTTTGTTTCTGATTTTTTTGGGATAATGAAAAAAAACGTAAAAAAGGTCGAAATATTTTTTTTGTCCTATCTTATTCTTATGTCGACAATTGTTAAAAATTCTTGTTTATACGTTCAAAATTTTTTCAGTTTTTACGGTTATGTGAAAAACCAAAGGGTCAAAATATAAAGGAAGGTTTTATCGATTTTTTGGAAAAAAAAAGGGAAAGAAATTTTTTTTAAACTTTTAAATTTTCCCCTTTTTTTTTAAATATTTCTTACTGGAAGGGAAAGTCAGTTTAGGTTTATAAAAATTTAAAAAAAGTGATCAAAAATTTTGGGGATAACTTTATTAGATAATTTTTAATACTCTGACTCCCCAAATTTTTTGGTTCTTTTTATTCCCCATTATGGGACAATTGGAAAAAAATGTCTTGTTTTTAACGTTCATTTTTTTTAAGTTTATTATGGATTGTAAAATCTAAGATAAAATTTAGGCTGGAATTACATTTTTTGAAAAAAATAGGGGCCCCCAAAATTTTTTTTAACTTGTCAATCCCCCGGTTTTAAGCAAATTTTAAACAAGAAAAAGTCTAGTTTAGGTCTTATAACAAGTAAAAAAAAGTGATGGGAAAAAATTTTGGGATAATTTTTATTATTTTAAAATTTTTTAATACTTCTAACTAAAAATTATTTGGGTTCTCTTTATTAATCAAGCAGAAAATTTTAAAAAAATTTTTGCAATACTTCATTATTTATTTTTTTTTTTGAATATAAAAAAAACTCAAAAGGTCAAATTGTAGGCCAGAATTATCAATTTTTTGGAAAGGGAAAGGGGAAGAACCCCAAAATTTTTTTTGACTTTTTAATTTCCTTTTATATTTTTAGAATATTTTTTACTGGAAAAAACTTTTTAATTTAGGTTCTTTTAAAAAAGGAAAAAAAAAGATTTATAAATTGGGGGATTTTTTTATTTTTTTTTTTTTAATCAATACTGTACTAAAAAAATTATTTGAGTAACCGTTTTTTGAATTATTGGAAAATTTGTGAAAAATGTCTTTTTCTATACCTTATTTTTTGTTTATTTCTAAACAATGAAACGTGCTCAAAAGTTTGTAATATGGGCCTTTTTAGTTTTGGAACAGGGATGTAATTTAGAGTTATTCGATTCCTGGAAGAAAGTCTTGAGTTTTAGGTTATATAACTTTTAAATATTAAAAAATGACAAAACTTTGTATTTATCTTTTAAACCCTTTTTTAAATTTTTTTAAATTGTTTTAAATGGTAATTGTGGCTCTTTTTCTTTTGAACCCGTAATATCGTGTGTCTTGATTATTTTGATCTTTAGTTTTGGCAATAGTTTTTAAACCCCATATTTCTAGTTGAATTAGGGTTTGCACTCTTTTGTGGTGAAAAAAAAATTTTTAAAAGTCCCGTTGGCCATGTTTTTTATTTAAATTTTGGGGTTACCATTTTCTCTTTTGGTTTGGAGTTTAAAATTTTTTGAGTGATGAACCATAGAAAAAGAATTAACTTTTAGATCATGCAAAATTTTTTATGTTGGGGGTAACAACCCCCCTTATTTTTGTTAAATTGGGAGGTATTAAGATCAAAAAAAGATTTTGGTGTCACTGAAAAGGCCCAAAATTCCTAAAAATTTTGGCAAAAATTTTTTTTTTGAAATTTGGGTGGTTTTTATTTTTGGGTTTTTTTATTTGGGTGGTTTAATTTGAAAAGTGGGGCCGGGCCAAAAAAAATTTAAAATTTAAACCCTACAAAATTGATTTTTTTAGGAAGTTGGGGGGCTAGCTTTTCCAACCCTTATTTTAAACCCTTTATTTTAGGTTTGTACAAAAAATAAAAATTTTTGGTATACTGAAGGTCAAATTCCCAAAACTTTGACCAAAAATTTTTGAGTTTTGAAATTTGGGGGTTTTTGGGTTTTTTTATTGGGGGGATTGGGAAATTTTAAAAAAGGGGCCCTGAAGCCCCCCATTCACTTTTTCGGCGTACAATTTTTTAAAATTTTAGTAACCGGGGCTAACCAAATCTCTTTGAAATTTTAATTTCAGGGGGTTGGGGTAGCCCAAAATTTTTTAATGGGGCAAATTTAAAAATTTTGGGGAAAATTTTTCAGTTTTGAAAATGGGGGCTACTTTGATTTTTGGGTATGACGTAACAATTTTACCCTCAAATTGGGCCAGTGATGAAGGTAATCAGTAATAAAAAAATTGCCGCGGCCGTTGTTTGAATAATCTGGTTGATCCCAAAATGTCCTCGGGGCCCCTGTGCAAAGAAACAAACATTTTTCCCAATCCTCGGATTAAAAATTCTACTGTGCGGGGAAACATACCCCAAATAATACTAAAAAAGAATCAAAAATAAGAATTTGTCGTGCCCTTTATTTGAAAACCCTGGGGTTTAAAATCCCAAAAAATTCCTCACCAACGCTGGAAGGAAAAAGACCTCCAAACCATCCCAAATTTTTAAATTTTTACCCAAATTTCTTTTAAAAAACAAAGTTTTTTTAATTTAAAAATTTAAAATTTTAATTTATGTTTAATTTTGGGTAGGGTTTGATTTTTTTGAAGATTTTAAGTTTTTTTTTTGTTTTTTGTTTTTTTTTTTTTGCAAACCAATGTAAATTTTTTCTTTTTACACCCTGGATTTTTAATGTAAATGTTGGGTTAACCAACCTTAACTCTTTTGGGTTTTGGGTTTTTAATTTTTTTTGGTTTTTTTTGTTTTTTCCCAAACTTTTAATTTCTTTCTTGTACTCTTTTTGAAATCTATAGGGAAGGAAAATTCGGAATAGAGCACTTATTGCATTTAATTAGCCGTTAATTTTTTATATATTTGAAAAAGTATTTTCGGCGCTGCTAACTTTAGTCTAAAGCAGCAGCGCCCACGTTTAAAACTAAGGGGCGGAAAATTGGGGAAAATGCATAATTAGCATTTTTAGCCCTTAATTTTGGAATAGTTTGGGGATTTCTTTCGGGCTGCAACTTTAGATGGCTGCTGGGGCCCGCTCGAGCCGGCTAGGGTCCGGGTTCCAACGGAAAGCGGTCCACCGACATTTTGAAAAAAAACCTTTTCGGGGTAAGGGGCCCAAAAAAGTTTTCTTTTGAAAAACCCGAAATGGATTTTCCCATTCAAAAATTTGCGCATTACATAACTTTTTTATTCCCAATATTTCTCCTATATACGGGAAAATGAAAAGGACGTGAACATATTTTTTTTTTAAAAATCTAATTTTGGGAGAAAAATTCAAAAGGGAAATAAATAATATTAAGATGTTAAAAAAAATATTAAAGGGGGGCGACTAAAATTTCAAAGGGGCGGAGACTCAAGAAGCGCAGCCGCAGGCGCCCGCGTCAGCATCGCCGGGGGCCCGAGGCCCCGCCCGGCCGCCCGCGCCCCGGGCCCCGCCACGACCCGCACAGCCGCGCGCAAGGGATGGGGGATCAGGGGAAAACCGTTTAGTGGGTTCTTTCCGGTTTAAAATTTTTTCCCCCCTCAAAAAAACAGGCGCCGAAACGCACGTTTTTGGGCCCTCTAGCAGGAAAAAAAAATTTATGAAATTAAACAGTAAAATTTTGGGGTTTCTTTTGAGATGTCCCCGCTTTTGGGAACGTTGTTAATTTTTTTTTGAAGGTCCTGAACCCCCTGGGGATGGAAACACTCCTCCCCTGGGGGGATCGTCGAAGGCCCTTTTTTGTACGCAAAATTCCCCTTTTGATATATTACTGATTCTGGATTTGGGAACCAGAAGTAATTTTATAGTTTTTGTCATTTTTTGGAAATATTTAGTTATTGACTTTGTTGTCCTAAAACAATCGAAAAAAGGGGGTTTATAAAATTATTGGGTTTTCAAATTCCTTAGGTTTTCGTGTAATAACCATTATACACCTTTCTGGCATATACTTTAAAAATAGTACTTTTTTTTGATCAGAAAATTTTATATCTTTACTAGAAAAATTTTTTTGAAATGGTTCAGTTCCCTATGCGTTATTTGATACATGGTAAAAAAAACAATTTTTGAAAAAATTTTAAGGTTATTAACTTTTTTTTCGGAAATTTGGTATTTTAAAATGGAAGGCATTGGTAAAAAAATTTAGATTTTTGTAAAAAATTTAAACCCGATGGCAAATGTGGGAAAAAAGAACAGTTCCTAAAATCATTTTCCCGGCTGGAAAATTTCCCTTCCCGTTTTTTTGGGCAGTCGGATAAATTTTAAAATTTTAAGTGGAGCCTAAAAGCCCCTTAAAAACTGTGGGTGCAAAACCCCAAATTAAACCCCGGGTAGTCGTTTAGAAGAATACTCACGAAAAGAAACTAAGGAAGGATGGAAAAAGGGTTTTGGCTATATTGGGCCCCCCCCCCCAACGGGGAACTACAAATTGGCCCGGGCCATTTTTAAAGCCATATCATTTTCGTTTATCACGCCCTTTGATGGTGGATCCAATTCAAAACCCCGATGTTCCCAAACCCCCCCAAAAAGACTAAAATTTTTTTCCCCCTTTTTTTCATTAAAAGGAAGGAAAATGTTACATCAGCGGGGAAAAAAAAATTCAAAAAACAAATTCCTTCAACATTGATTGCCATACTGGGGACATTAAAAATTAAAAAATGACAGAGAAGGTTTTCCCCCCAAACTACATCTTTTTTACATTATAAAAGGGGGATGTGATAGGTCTGAAAAAAAAAGGGTATAAACAAAAATTTTTTGATAACAACACTGCGAAAGTTTATTTAGTATTTTAATGGTCCAGATAAAATTTACAATGGAGCTGATAAAGATTAAAACTTTTGTCCGAAAATCAGCACCTTTTAAAAGTTTTGCAGACAAATTAAATTCATGTTTCCCAAAACTAGTTTTATCTTGAAGTTGGGAAAATAGAGCAGCAAGTAGAGACCTAAAACTTGTTTCATTTGATCTTAGGGCTAAATTTCAACTGCCCAAAAAGTGAAACCTGAACTCTTAATTTATAAAACAGAATGAGTAAAGAAATATACTAGAAGAATCATCACAGAAGAATACATAGTAGTGATTCAAACTAATTTTGGTATTTTGTACATTCCCCTATTTTTTTTTTTGTTATAATGTTTAATTTTCGACTTTTTATTCTTGTATACTTTCATTATTGTTCTTGCAAGTATCTTTGAAATTCAAATATTATCCACATAATATCAACAAATGCAACGTTTGACAAACGTATACCTATGAACAATTAAATTATTCAATTTAAATATTTTAAAAATATTTCGTAAAATTCAAGTTCTACAATCATATTTTTTATTTGTACATTTTTAACACAGACTTCAAACACTAGAGAAATTCTTTTGGGAAAGGAGATAATTTTTTTCCTGATCATAAAAATTAACACTGTGCGTCTAGCTCTTGATATGTGATTTGGGTTTTCCACCAGGTTCTCGACCCAGCCGGGAAAAGCCTTTAATCCCTTTTTACCTAGAATAGATTTCGCAACATTTTTCAGCAATTTGTTGCTTTCTTGCGGTCATTTTACTTAGCGAGAACAAGACCAGAACAATATGTTCCCGAAAGTTGCGGGAAGATCTTCCGACAAGATATTACCGATCGTTTACATTAGAACTTTATCTGCATGTGTTGTGATGCCACGAGGAAAATGGCGCTCAACAATCAGGTTATATCCATCCGTCATGGCTAGTAGAAGGGTGAAGATGCCAGTTGTGGTCGATTTGCTCAATGAAAGACAAAGAACTTTTGAAGACAGGGGACTGATTTTTAAGACGAGGAAAAGGCTTAGAAATTCATTAGAGCCTCAATATTGCCTAAGTCTACGATTCAGTGATTTAGGGTAATTTTATTTAAAAAGCGCAATTATTAATTCGTAAAGTTTAAAATGTCCTTTTTTCCCACTGTTGATGAATATAGATTAATCTTAAACCCCTAAATCTTAGATTAGAAACTTGATCATTTTAACCAACAAAATTAATAATTATGGACATCTATAAACCTAAACCAAAATTGAACCATTGATAAAACAACCATGAGGATTGTAATATTTATTACTTAGTTATTTTATTAAACCTTTACACACATTTAAGAAAACGATATAACAATTCAAAATAAACGTCTATTACTACCTAACGACTTCTGCGCATCTGACCGTGGCATCATTGGCTTCTTCCAGCAATATCTTCCTCGACTTTAATCCAATTCTAGTCCCAGCAACAGCCGCAATATCTTTCCGAGGGCGGAAACATGCGTGTTTACATTACGACTGGAATATCTAGCAAGAAATATCGCCAACATCAGAAATACTTATTGCCCAATGTTTTTGCAACTTTTCTTGCGGGAATAATATTCTCACCATTTTTTTCTAGTTAAAGAGCAAGTCTGGGACAGGATTTCGAATCTTGTAGGGGGCAAAGGTCTCACCACCCCCCTTCTACAGCCAGAAACTTTTTAATTTTAATTTTTCCCCAACGTAACACCATTTTATCGATTGAAAATTGAAAAATAATTTATAATTTCGAAAAAATTTCATTTTTCGCGATTGCTTTTCAGAGCGAGAAAGTAATGGAATATGCGCAAACAAAAAAGGGAATTTGGCTGAAAACCTTATTTCTAAGACAACGAAAAAGTGAATAAATCTAATTGCTAAGAGTAGAAAAAATCGTCATGCAGAATCCATGTTTTGTGGGTCGTTGATATCGAAAATTGATTGACGGGAAAATGTCCGTCCCTTCCTTCGTCTGTTTGTCCTTCCCTCTGGTGTATTGAACAATAGTATTGCCTAAACCATACGTGGTGTTTCAAAAAGAAGAAAACAGACGATCTGGCCTGAAACGAAGCTCTGCGGTTTTGAAAAACGTCCATTAATACTGTTTTTACATGAACCCAGACACATTTTAAAAATTTCAAAAATGCTCTAAATTGTTTCTTTGAATTTTTCTAATAGAGTACAACCACTTACAAAAGCATTGGTCAATTTTTCCCACTGTCAATTCGGGAAGTTTCGATCATGAAAAAGTTTGAATTTTCTCCAGCGCCCACCTACAACGACAAAATTGAAGAAAGAGATTTTCCTTGAAATTAAATTTTTTGCCCTTTATTTTTTTATTGGACTGTATATTTTTGAACTTTTAGTATTCGCAAATCTTGAATAGGGTAATTAAAAACAACAAAAATAAGATTTTCTAAAAAACGGCTGCAAATCTGTTCTTAAAACTTGGTAAGGATAGTGATACTTTACTTATAAGACGAAAAAAGCTATATGGCTCTTATTTCTTTTTCGAAAATTACAAAATAATTTTTAAACTTGTCAGTAACGTCGATAATTAGCATTAGAGCGAGTTGTTCACGTTCGTCATTTTACGAGTAAATGTCTTTAAATGATGTCATATACGTTTTCAAAAACTCAAGTTTTTCTGAAAACGAACTCAAAATTCCGCCCTTTCAGAAACCTATATGCCATTTTCTAAAATTATTAATTTTTCTTCAAACCCTTCCTACGTATAGTGCTAAATACAATGTTTTTGATGATATAAAAGTATTTTGGTGTATTCTTGTGGTTTGGGTTTGGTTTGGTTTTCAGTTTCCGGGCGTCAACTGCTTGGTCCCTTAGTCCGTTAGTGTACTGCATGTCTGTTTCAGGGAGATGGTGGTGGTCTTCCAGCTGGGTGGCGAGATCGGCGCCGACCTCCGTCGGTAGTGGGTTTCCAACAGGACTCCCCACCAGCGGGCACCTGCCAGCCGGACAAGCTCTAAGCTCCCGACCGGTCTCCTGGAACATGGTAGTGTAGTGCATGTTAATGTAAGTGAGGTGTAAGGAGAGGATAGGACAAGGAAGAGGAAGGACAGATCGCGCGTGGTCGTGGCCGTTGTAAGGGTACTGCTCCGGCATTCGCCTGAGTGATCAGAGAAACCACGGAAACTACCGATCAGGCAGCCGACCCAAGGATTCTCCTCTAGACAGCGACTGGAATTGACCTAGCTGAAAGCTAGTGTCGAAAATTAAAAAACAAATTCGGGGAGATAGATTGCAGCTGGCAAGAGGATGACGCAAAATATAAAGCTGGCCCAGATCAAAGAAACTAGAACATTAAGTGTGCGAGAATGTCTGTTCCATTTGTAGCACCACTGGTTTCAATTGCTGGGCTATATTTAAAAATAACTAGTGGTGCTACAGAATGGCACATTCTCGTTGTATATTATTATTGATTATTATTATTATTATTATTATTAGTATTATTATTATTACTTTTGTCTGGGATGGCTGTTCTGACTTGCCACATACTCTTACCAGCGACCAGCAATGTTTTTCTT
Source organism: Teleogryllus oceanicus (assembly GCA_964035755.1). Classification (NCBI taxonomy): domain Eukaryota; kingdom Metazoa; phylum Arthropoda; class Insecta; order Orthoptera; family Gryllidae; genus Teleogryllus; species Teleogryllus oceanicus. The sequence goes on from CAXIVR010001764.1 coordinate 10,464, forward strand.
CTCCTTTCTCAATTATTCGCTCTCGTATAGTAGAACCATAATATTATTTTAAGAATATTAAAGAAAATTGAAACCACGTACTAAATAGCAATTTTCATTGAAAAATTAAGAGCTTTTAAATGGCGTTTAAATGACTGTAACTGAGAAATTTGAAGGTCTTTTCACATAACATTTTGAGTTTTCGACAAACTTCATTGAAGTCATTTGAAGCACTTCACTCAAAATGGAATATGTGACAAGTGGCAGAATGTGCATCTTAACGGCGTAGAGGTATTTCAAAACATTATTGACGTAATTTTGGAAAACAAAGGATAAAATCTCAAATTATAGTTGTAGAAGACGCGAAAAAATTCAAACATTTCAATTTAAAAATTCGGGTTAACAGTGAATAATGAAACTATGTTAGTGACCTTTCAGTGTATTTTACTCTATTCTTACAATAAATTTAAAGAAAAATTTTGGCCGCTCAGAAAATTTTAGATTAAAATACACAGATAAAGGAATATGTTCGATTTTCACCGTTAACTCTGAATTTCGAAAATGCAAAAGTTTCGATTATTTCCTCGTCTTCCTACAACTACAAATTAAAGATAGAGATTTGTTCTTCATGAAAGTTTGCTCATAATCAGTTCTTTAATAAGGTCATGTACATTTTGAAACTTATACTAGTTTTTCGTGCAATATTGTACAATATAGCTATTTAAAAATACAAAACAAAATTTTCTTAAAAGATTAAGTTTTTATTTAAATTTTGTAGAATAGTGCTAAATGCACTCTATACGATGGCATAAACGCCATATGTGGAACGATTTGCTTTTCAAAAATTATAAAATATTCTTTACTTGTCTCTCACGTCGTTAAGTTTAAAGTACCGACAATTTGTTCACATTATGGATTTATAGAGTACTTGTTTTAAATAATGTCAAATATAGTTTCTCGAAAAGTCAACAGTTTTCTGTTAAAATGAGCTCAAATTCGAATTTTCAGATTGATCATACTGTTTTTCTCCAAAATGGCTCAAACTTTTCCAATGGATGTGAATTGCAGCGTTTAATACGAGGTAAAGTTCACTTTGGTGTATTCTTTGTTTTTGAAAATTACACAAATGTATTTTTTTAATATCTCGTTAATATATACTTTCAGCATTGTATACATTACTGCATTTGAGTGAAAGTGCTTCAGCAGACTTTAAATGCAGTTTTCAGAACTCAATAGATTCTTGAAAAAATTTTCAAATTTCGCTTTATAGTATCATCGATTTCAACGCCATTTCATTAAAAATGGCTCTAAATTTTCAATGAAAATTGCCATTTAGGACTAGTTTTCTCTTCTTTAATTTCCTTCAAGTATGTAGTTCAACTATTAGGAAAAGTTAGAAAATTTCAAAATGTTCTTTGGGTGTGATGAATTGAAGGTGTGGAGGAAGACCTAAGCTAAAGAGTCCACCTAGGAAATTAGAACACTTTACTACAGAAGTCGTGCCGCTTGTGAGTAGTTTCGTTATCAGGGCCGGCAATTAATTTTTCTGCCGAAAATCCGCCGTTTTTTCGTTGCAGCTTTACATAACTTTCTCTATACCACGTATATTATTTCACTTTTCCCGTCTTTAAATCACATTGATTTGAAATACCCTCTGAAAATGGCAGTTCTGAGCATTTATTTTAGTGTTTGTATAATTTGTAATGAAAATTGTTCTGTTGTCAAAATATTAAACTTTTCTTGATATAATGAAATCGACATTATGATTGAAACAACAGATTCATAACAGAAAAATGAAATTATTATAATAACTTTGAATGTAACAGAAAATATTCAGTTGAGGTAACAGGTCCTTCTTTCTCAGTGTACACTGGCCTCAAACGAACACCATGCGTTAGTTACTGTACATTACTAGTACATTATATCTCACATTAAAATTGAAAACATACTGGCAATAAATATATAATAATCTTTTACTTAACATCATTCTTATTTTCACTTTCTCACTTTTCAAAATTGTAAAGCGCAGTTTTGGTCTCTAATATTTCATGCTAGAACTTAGCTTCTTTTTGAAGATTTGTTAAAGAAATCGTTTATTACCTGGACAACGGCCTAAAGTTGTCAGTTTGCCAACTAGCTTCCATAGATTACAAGAAATGCAGAAAAAATACATGATTTTCATCGCACGCAACCTACAGAAACGTTTCGTGAAGCACCTACTTTCGACATTTGAAATATTTAAGAACTCCAGAAAATTTGTAATGAAATAATTTATTTAATCATAACATATAATTCGAGTGTTATGACTCGTGATTATAAGCGCGAAAATGTTAAATTTCGAAATAAATAACGTTTAAAATCATTATAATTAACAGATATTCCTGTAACGCTGAACATCATTCTATGTGTTTGTAATAGGAGCTAAAGTTCCAATTTCTTAATTAATTGATTTTTTCGTGTTTCCGGACATCAACTGCATTTGGCCATTAGTCCCGTAAGTGTAGTGCTTGCTTTTCTCAGTGATCTTCCCGCTGGCTGGCGAGATCCAGCGCAGACCTACCGTCGGCTAGTGGGGTTTCCCTATCCAGGACTCTCCTACCAGCGGGGCACGCCCCAGTCCAGACAAGCTCTAAGCTCCTGACCGGTCTCCCGGAATATGTTGGTAGTGTAGTGCATGAGTTAAGTGTTGTAGGGGGAGGATAGGACAAGGAAGTGGAAGGAAGATCGCGTGCGGTCCGTAGCTCGGTTTGGTAGGTACGCTCCGGCAATTAGCCTGGTGTTGATCGGAGAAACCACGGAAACTACCGATGAGGCATGGCCGCTGAATTCTCCTCCAGACAGCGACTGCATTCTGACCTAGCTGGAAAGCTAGTGTCGAAAATCCTGCCGCCGTCAGATTCGACCTTAGACCTCCCGGACAGAGGCGCGGCAGTGACATCAATTGCTGCACTGAGCAACCGCTCCCAGTCAATTTATTAATGTATCTTATTAGCTCGCTAGTAAATCATTGTTCTCTTAATTATTATATTTCTTCTCAAAATACAGAAAAAGTAAATCGTTTATGATATAAATTTGATGATACGCGAAATGAAATGTTTTAAAAAAGTTCCAACATTGGAGGGCAGTTCCCTCCACCTCGCCTCTGAAATCTGGCCGTCAAACCGCGCCCACGAGCTACGTGCCCCTGGAAGCTCAGCTCGTACGGGCACAGGAACTTCCTGACTGCGAACGCATTTCCCCTCAAATCCAGGAAGGGTGTACATGCAGCAAGCTGGAGCGGCACGAGGCGGTGAATAGTGGCTTCGTAAGAAATACGTTTGCCAGATTTTTCTTCCAAATAACGAGAATTGTATTGTTTTGTTCTTCACTACTTACTATTTTATGTTTATTCTCTTTCAAATTTTCCCTTAATTAACATTTCTATAAGTACTGAATGTGTTTAACGACAATTCTTTCTTTGTTTTAGTTTTATTGTGATTTTAAATCATTCAGATGTTAATTACTTCACATTCTTGCTAAATACAATACATAAGTCTGTAAGTTCAGAATATCCTTAGGACGGACATTCGTCTGTTAAATCTTGTAACCTGAACAGAAAGTGCATACTTATATCAGTTCAAGTAAATAAGATTACAAAACCAACATATAATAAGATTACAATCATACTTTGATTCAATATTTAAATTTTACTTTCAGTTGAAATTTTGAAATCGAACTGATGTATTATAAGTGGGCCCACACTAAGATGTTCCCTTCATTTTCTCTGAACGTTGCAGGTACTGAGATGCGGTTTCCATAAAACTACTATATCAAGCATATATGGCCATGCATAATATTATTCTATTGCATTTTTATTGCAGATATTATTAACTTCGACTTTTAAATGGAACATTTTGGAAAATTTTAAATAGTTTTTTAGCTCATCATAACAAGCGTGAAGAGACGAGTTCATAAATGCATATCGCCATATGTTCATAATATATTTTCGAAAATTAAGAGTTTTAAAGACGCACGCGACTACTGGTTTCCTAATCTGAACGGGAAATTCCAGCTATATAAGCTAGATCAAAAGTTATTATCGGCTTTGAATACATAACCCGTGTTCATCCGGACAAGGACGAATTTTGGACAGCTAAATCACTATAATATGAATATAGACACTCTTATATGAATTGAAAGTCATCCATTCACCTATCAATTTTCACTAGTAGCTAACATTTTTAAATAAGATACTGCTTTATGATGTTGGACAAACTAGTAAATAATGAGCATTTCTTTAGAGTTAGAATTGATTTGATACTTGGATAATTTGTCCAGTTGACATAGTCCTGAAATACGTTACATCTCAACTTTGAAACATGGTCATTCAAATTAACCTCAAAGATAAACACGGACAAATTATTATAAAGAGGTCATCAGGAGGAAAATAAAACACAAATTACCTTAAACAGGTTTCAATCATCAGATTCTTCGTTTATGCATATATTCATGCTTATATTTCAGTTTCAAAAGAGCACTGGCAAACACTACGTTGATTTGATATATTCTTGAATAATTTTTTCGCGAACAGATTGCTTTTAGCTTCAATTCCTTTCGTTAAATAGCTTGTCACTAATGAAACGTGAGACTTACTATACGCGACACATACTAACGAAACTAGAAGCCTTCTTTCTTCAAAAATAACCAGAGTGGTTGTGTATCCCCTGCTTCAGAACAAATGAGGATCAGACTTTCAGAAGGCCGAAATCGCCTTTTCCGCATTGTTTAATATAAGAATCCTGTGACTATAGACCAGAATATATTATCCAGATTTAACTTTGTACATTTTGAAATTACAATTACAGTTATTAACGTCCTCAGGCAGATAAACAGCAAATAACCTACAGAGTCTGCTATTTGTATTGTCGGCATATATCGTTCAATACTTTTCAAATTTCATCCTTATAAGAAAAGAATATTTAAATAAGAACTCATATTTCTTGAAATAACTGAACTGAAACCCACCCTTAGCATAATCGTTTAGATTTTCTAAGCACGCGACAGACTGAAATCCTTAACAAACACCAGCCATTAGGAGTGTTTCAGACCAGTTTGGTTGAATGAAGTCCATATTATTAGGCATAGAAGATTCTGTCAATATTAAGAAAAACAAGAAGTCTACAAATCCTTCTTGATTGACTCACAACATTTTAGAATTTAGTGTGTTTCATTCAGTCAGGAAATTAGTATAAGACTCCTGTTTCTCTAGAAAACAAAAAATTTTATTGTGAATATACATTTAATAATTGATGTCGTCATCATAGTGATTATTTTCAAAACAATTTTAAAATGAAGTATGATTCTTTCAGAAGGTCAGCAGGAGGAAACTTGTAGAAGGCATTCTTTTTTCAGCAGTAATTCAAAACGATCACTAAATGTTTCACTGCAATTCCTAATTCTAATATTTAGCGGAATGTTCTTGATCACTTCAAATGTTTTTTAGCTTGATTATGAGTTTTGGGGTTTCTGCAACTGTGTTTGCAACCCACTCATACAAATCGTGCTTTTAACCACATCGCCGTCTCGAATTGTCGTCCACTGCAATACACGACTTCATTAGAAGGCCCATAGATTTTAATTCTAATCGATTTCGAGATCTAGTCTGCCCGACTCAGACAGATATTCCCATCTGCCGAAACCACTCTCATAATTTGGGAATGAGCTTTATGTTGGAATGAGCTTTATGCTGAAGGACCAATTATAATATTCAGTATATATTTTCTTAATAGTATATGTTCTTCAGTGACAAATTTTGTTTTCTCAGGCCCAAAATGAATTAAAGGCAGAATTTCGTTTGTTTAAGCAGGCTCCGTATTACGCTTTTGTTCATATAATCGGTCTGGGTACCACTTACGCGGAAGGAACAGTAACAACAATTATAATATTCAGTATACCATTTCTTGTAGTACATTTTCGTTTGCATGTCAATTTTTGTGTGCCAGGCACAGAAATAGAATTAGGGCAAGAGCGTGTATTTAACAGTGCTTTGGCTGATGCCTTCGGTTATGATCAGTCTAACACTTACGTAAAAGCAAGAATTATAATATTCAACACTTTCTCTTTATAGTTAGTTTCGTTTGCAGTACTTATTTTCGTTTGCCCAGGTACAGAAATGAATTACAGCAGAAGCGTATATTCTTCGAATCCGGCAGGCTACACTCATTTGATCGGTCTGGCTAACACTACTGAAGTAACAATTATAATATTCAGATACTATTTTTAATGTGTGATTTGTATCCGAGATATAATTTTGTTTGCTCAGGCACAGAAATGGAGTTACAGGCAGCGTGTATTTTACGGAGATCCGGCTGGTGCTTTGCTTTAATGATCAGTCTTCATATCACTACGCTGAGGGAATAGTGATATATTTAGCATACTATTATTTAATAGTTTGTTTTGTTTCCCAGATATAATTTTGGTTTCAAGCACGAAATGGAATTACAGGCTGAGTGTTCATTCTTGCATTGTCGGAATGTAATATAATGTTATATACTAGACGACACTGTTAAAAGTTAAAAGAAAAAAATAACAATTTTATAAAAATCTGCTCCTGAGTAATGAGGTACAGATTTTACGACTGTTTTAATATAGTTTAGTTATGAATGTTCATTTGCTCAGTATGAACGATACACAATAAGAAACGTGAAAAAATGTTGGTGTTGTATGACAAGTTTAGTATTAAAAATGTGAATATGAGTGCAAAAAGAACTGAACTTTTATATTATAAAATATATTTGAAATTATTGATTACGACATTTCCTAATGTGTGGAATATAAAAGTAATGGCATGTTAGTATTCCCGATTTGACCAGATGAAATTTCTTACATTTTTGTCACTACTGATGTCCTGTATCGAAAATTTAAGTTGACTGAAATT
>CAXIVR010001765.1:0-16486 GCA_964035755.1 Teleogryllus oceanicus
TCTTCCTCATCTGGTGATGCTCGGCGAGAGGAGATCCTAAACGCCTGAATGGGTCCCATTTCCCCCACGGGTTATTCCCCCCACGCGGACCCACCCATGGCGAATATGAAAAATAGATCCCATTTTCTTTACCGTGTTAAGGTAAGAGAGAGCCGCCCAACGACCTATCTTCCCGGAGATTCTAGTAATGACGAATCTTCTCTGCAAGTTTTTTTGGCTTCGGAGATGGTTTGGAGTTTAATGAGAAAGATGATAATGCCAATTTTTGGGCCGCCCGAGAAGAAAAAAACATTCAATTTTTCTGCCAAACCCTTTTTTAGGATGCCCCTTCCCCAGTTTTACTTGTTTTTATTTAAAGATTTTAATTTTTTTTTTAATTTGGGAACTGCAATATTATGCATGTTTTAAAAATTTAATTTGACACGGGCGCAAATGACTAGCCGTTGAAGGCCAAAACCCAAATCAAAATCGACCCAGCCTCCGCCCACGATATAGCCCTGCAGCAACGCCTCCACCAATCAACAGCAACCGAGGCCGAGGGAGGGCCACCCTCCTCGCCCCCAGGAACCCTCCTCGCAGCAGTTTTAGAGGCGGGAGTTTCCGGGTGCGATTGTGAGAGGGAGCGGAGTCTCACGAGAAGATCGTGGCGGAAATGGGGGAAAGCGCACGGATACGACAACCAAGGATTACGCCCCCAACCGTCCCCCGGGGCAAGAGAGGGGGACAGGCTCGAAGAGGGTCGAAAAATTGTAAAACCGAAAACGGGGCGAACGATGAGGGAAATAAACCCCAAAACTGCGTGTTGCCTCATTCCCAAAAAATAAAAAAAGTTTCATTTTGGTGCACGGGAATACCCCCCAAATAAACCCCGGAGTGCTATTTGAAGAAGGGAAGATCGGGACCAGGTCGAGACTACTGTTTTTAGGGGAAAAAAGGGGGGAAAAAGGTTGGGGCATACAACGCCCACGGCCCCAGGTTCGATCCCCTTTTTGGCCCCAGGCGCACTTGAACTAGAAGATAAATTTTAACCACGTCCTTAACCTTGTTAAAAGATGGGGAGTACTTGATGACCTGCGCCGATCCCATATATTAGTACCAAAGACGGTAAAGCAGAGACCCTTCGAACGGGGAACCCAGCCCACGTAACAAACCCGCCGCCCGCCGTGACCGGGGGGTTGAGAAGAATGGATTTTTGAACCCCAAAAAAGGACCGTTTTCGCGGGGTGTGAGAAAATTACCATCGGCCCATGAACCCAGCGCCCGAATGGGCGGAAAAACAGGGTTTTTGGGCGCCGAATCTTCAGAATGCGTTGGGGTCGGCCCCACACGCGGCCCCAGACGCGCGATCTTAACGCTTGGGGCCTTTTTTAGGTCGAGAAATAGATTAGAATGAACACTACGCCCCCACTACAGGTACACCAAGCGTGTCAAAAAATTTCCCAACATCAGCGCGTTAACCTCCGAAAACGGGCCAAACCCCTGCCCCTTCTGGCGAGGTCGCCCCGGAGCAGCAACGCCTGTAATCGTTCAGAGACACGCCCCCCCCTCCACTCCGCCAGTCAGCCCCCCACCTGATCAAACCCAGGGGCCCGCAACGTGGAAACCCAATTTCCCCGCGAGCATCTGACGCACTATCCCCAATGCACGGCGGCACAGGAAACCCGCCAAGAGCCGGGGGCCAGAGTGGCAACTTCCCCGCCATTTGCAGCCAGCGGCATCCCCCCGGAGTCCCGGGCCCCCCCGGACATCACCCGACAGAGGACGCCCCCGCCAACTGCGTGGATGCAGCACGAGGCGTGGAAGGGAACGGCCGCCCCCCGCTTCCCCGAGTGTCGTCGAGTACACGCAGCGGAGCACGGACCACCGCAACCAGCGCCAAAGCAGGATCCCGATCTTTTTGAGGGCCCATGGGGGTGACCCGGGGTTGAGGCGCTGCCACGTTCCCCGGCGCGCCTCACCCTTTCCCCCCCACGTGCCGAGGGGCCAACCGTGGAGAAACACGACGACGGGTCACAGGCATTCCGGAAATACGCGTTGTGGCGGAGTTGGGTGCGGGATTCGCGGCAGCACTTAAAGGAGTTGGAAAAAACCCAACGGGTCGGGAAAAAGAGGGCGTCATTTACAAACATCCATTCGGCACGCCTCAATTTTCCCGGCTACTTAATCACCCAAAAAGGCCCACGATCAGCGCCCGCCCCCGCGGCCAAGCGTGATAACATGAACTCCTGCCCCCCAAACGATCGCCCACGTCATCTCGAAGGGCCGCTCCCACTCCGCGATCTGGCGGGTGCGTCACAATAGAATATTGGAACACGTGAAAGCAGACGCTGGGAGTGGGGACAGTGCTCTCGAAGACCAAGCCATCGGAGGGCGGAATCGTTCGGACTTGGTGCTGGCCAAAGACTATCAAGCGATCGTCGTTGACGCCTCGGTCTGCGTAGCATACCCGGAGCGCCTCAGTGAACGCTATGATGAGAAGGCGGCGAAATACGAACATATTCACCCCTTCTTAGCAGCTAGGAACTTCCGGGACGTCAGCTTCCTTCCCATCATGGTAGGAGCTCTGGGCGAATGGTGCGAGTCAAGGGAGGCGCTGCTCCGTAAATTGACCACCGGCGAAAAGATGTGCGTACTACGTGAGCGCATTGTCACCGAGGCTATAGCAGGGGGCGCTGCCTGTTATTTTCGTCACACTGCCCTGATGACTTCATCCCAGTCGAGTACAGGCGAGCCTAAACAACAATACCCCTCTTTCCCCTTCCTCTCTCTCCTCCTCCTCCTCCCCTCCCTCCTCCTCTCCTCCCTCCCTCCCTCCTCCTCCCTCCTCTCTCCTCCCTCCTCTCTCTGTCTCCCTCTCTCCCCCTCTCCCCCTCTCCGTCTCCTTCTCTCTGTCTCCTCTCTGTCTGTCTTCCCCTCTTTTGTCTCCTTCCCCTCTCTGTCTCCTTCCCCTCTCTGTCTCCTTTCCCTCTCTATCTCTCTCTCCTCCCCTCTCTCCTCACCCCTCTCTCCTCCCCCTCTCTCTCCCTCTCTCTCCTCCCCTCTCTCTCCCTCCTCTCTCCCTCCCTCTCTCTCCCCCCTCTCCCTATCTCCCTCCCTCCCTCCTCCCCCTCCCTCCCCTCTCCCTTCCTCTCTCTCCCTCCCTCTCTCCCTCCCTCCTCTCTCTCTCCTGTCTCTCTCCCCTCTCTCCCTTACTCCCTCTCTCTCCCTCCCTCTCTCTCCCCTCTCTCTCCCTTCCTCCCTCTCTCTCCCTCTCTCTCCCCCCTCTCCCTGGTACCTCCTTCGAACTCCAGCACATCCTTGTAAATTGTTCGCTTCGCTCAAAATTCTAGATTTTCAGGGAAATAATCTCGATGAGAAAACGGAAATGAATTTTCAGACTCATGTTACAACTGTGTTCGCATGTTTCAAGTATGTTAGCCACAATGTTTCGGTTATTGGGATCCTTGTTGTTACCAAGAAATTTTTAACAATTCAACAGAAAGATCCATGCTGCTTTCTCCTTTTCATCCGAAGAGTTTTTAATGCGGACATCATTTTTTATATCACGAATATACGTGTTTTAATTTTGTTTCAGATAGTGTTGAGAATTTCTCACATGTGTACTTGAAACAGTTTCCTTCCTTATTTAAAGCCTTTAAGATTTGTTTCATAAAGCCAAACTTAATATAGAGATGTTGCAGCAAATCTTTAGAAGGACTCACATATATCGACTTCCAAACGTTCTCAAGGCGATCAGTCTTTCTTATTCCCGCCATAAACTCGTGCCCTTCTATCTTACAAGCAAAGAAAGCATGGAAATTTGGGATAACAAGATTGTTCACCCAGCAGCAACGCTAAACTTTAAAATCGCCATGAACTTGCTAGTTGGGTTCACTGTAATAACATTGGTTGCAAATTTGCGCATAATTCTATGAGAATAACTGAATAGGCAGCAGGCACTGAATCAAACACGTATCTATTATGAAGGAGAACACCCTTTAAACTTCGCATGGAAGCATCAATGGATGTCTTGGATCTTCATTGGATCATAGTTTGGAAGGTCAAGCTTTAGTATAATCATCAGGCCATCAGGTCAAGCTTTAGTATAATACATCAGGTCCATGGGGAACAGCTAAAATGGCTGATCGAACTATTGGGATACACAATTTGCTTTTTATTTTTCGAATTGTATCTCTTCACATCACACGAACAGAAGTTGCAGTCATTACTATGATTTGACTGCTCTTGTAGGCTGTCATTGCTGGACAAGATTTCACAGACGTGAACGGTTTGTAACTTAGAATTTTATTCCAGATATGCCCCTGACACAAATCGCTCCAAATCACAAATTACATATGTACAATAAACAATAGACTGACCTAGATACGAGGAGAACAATTACTGGTCACTACAACCTCTGCCTGATTAAAACCTCTCCTGCGATGTGATTCACCGTTACTTCCTCATACAAGCGAGTATGCCGCACCTCGCGTCTCGACGCATGCACGTCGGCTTCAGTCCCTTGCCTCCGTAGCCTACATCTAAATGCCACACACAGCGCACAATCTCACACGACGTCCTACGAACGAGCCCAAGAACAGAAGGAGGATTTTTTTCTGGGGTTTGCTTATATACTTTCTGGCCCGGCTGACGGATCTGCGTCATCAGCTGTTTCCGCCACCCCAGCCAGCAAGCCGACGGGTCTCAAGCCTTCCCTGTGGCCACCCCCGTCACGGCCGCTCTGCAAGTGCCTCCTAGCCCAGCCCGAGCACAGGTTTTCTACCGTTCAAATACACATTCTTCCTATGATCCGCAAGGCGTTCTTTCAGCAAGCGCTGCCCGCTGTCGCCCCTACTTCCTTGTTCATTTCATGTGCATGAAATGCACATAACGTTTGTAAAGGCGACTTATGATGCTACACTCTCTCCAAACCAAAGGTATTTCAAAAGATAGCGACAGTCTTCTGCCGTTGACTCAATAACGAAGATCTTCAATGCATACTCTACATACTTTGTGGGTTGCTCAATGTTTATTTTGGTCTCCAAGTTTGATTCCAAAATTGTCAAGATATGATTGTTTTGACAAAATCTTACCTTTGCCGCGCCTCTGCTTAGGCAATGTGTATTTCTCACATCTATAACAAAAGTGCTCTGGATCATTTTTACACGAGCTATGTGACATGGTACATCATACTTCGTACTGAATACAAATTCACAACATTTCTACTCTACAATATAGCTTGAAACTGATTTATTCTTCAAATGACATATACTAATGCAATGTTAGTGAAACTAAGTGTATTAATGTACGCTTTCTTAAAGATAAGATAAGAATTTGTCTGTCACCAAGGATTGGCTATCTATACTGAATCATGCCCGACGTTGGCTGGTGTCAATTTGAAACAAGCCCCGTCTTTCTGTTAAAAACAAGCCCCACTTGGAGGGACATATTAAAACATAATTATTACTAATAAATGTAATTTGGGCGCCAGGAAAAGGTTACACTTGAAACCTAATGATTTCTACGTAATTTAAATCTCTCCTTCCAAAATCATGTTATGCTAGCTCAGTTAATTAGGGTTCAGAAGTTTATAATTGTTGCTCTTACTCTGCAACCAATTATTCAATCTGCCATCCGTACGAGTGGCGGGGAATCTGTAAATCTTATTAAAAAGCTGGATTGCACGTAACGAATATAATAATCAACTTTCTTTCAACTAACGAATTAGAATTTATTATAAAGTTATATTAAAAATGAATCAATCTTTGGTCAATGCCAGTTTTCTCTATATTACAATAGTTATAAAACCTTGTTATTCATTCGTTGATCTTCGCGCGTTCTCCACATCGTTCGATGGCGTCCCGTAGAAACTTCTCCGTCGACGCAGCAGAATCTTGCTTCTGGATAAAGTCCTCGCCTAATGTCCGTGATCTGGTTCCAAATTCTCCCAGCGATACTATTATAATCCGTGACTTCCCTCACTTGTGTCTCGGGTGGACGTCTAGACACGTATTTTTCTACAAGAACCTCATAAAAAACGATAGTTAATTTTATACAACTATCAATTGTCTTTTCTCGACCTGGTAAAATATATCAGGAGCCGATCCGCTCATCACCGCGTTGCTCAAGCGAATGAATGTTCTAAAAAGTCAGAAGCGTCCAAATCTTTTTTTTTTTTTTTTTGTCTCTCAAAACATTACTTATTCCGCCTTTGCTCTGTCATTTCAACCTAACGAAAATGACCCTTAACGCCGGTTGTTTATTTGTCACATAACGACCCCCTCGCGATCGATGTCATATGAAATGACATTTTCATAATAAAAATGGTTTGTCATTTTGGTATATCACAATACAGAATGGGCAGCAAGGGTGCTCGTTATTTCGCTCTAACTTCCTGAGGCGCTTGCACCCCGTATCCGACAAGAATCATGTGGTTCTCGGTGTTTACTATAAACACATTAAAAAAATTCTAAATACATTGATTTTTTCAATCCTACATTATAAAACTACACATGGTAAAGTATTGCTGTTTGTACGAAATAAGAAAACGAAAATTACGCTATAAGGAAAATAAAATAAAATTAAAGAAAAAAATGGTACATGATAGGAACTTTCTGGCTTTGAATTTGTTTTCAGCATGCTAAAACATTAAAAATTCGGAGGCAGCAATTTCATCGCAGATCAGGGTTATCTCTAAGGAAATTGTTTGAAATAAGCAAATTTTTCATGGAAATATTTCCTTTCTTTTGCATAAATAATGACAAAATAGTGCCAAATGCAAGCGGGACGTTAGCGTAAAGGTGAGCTCTTCAGAACTGTAGAACTTGAGGACTGGGTCAAATCTCAAGCGGGCGAGCTTTTTCCTTTGCCTTCTTTTAGCTTCAGTTGAGCTAGATTCTCTTCTTTACACGTATGCAATAAAAGTCCCAATATCATTAAGGCTGAATGTACCGACCCTGTTCATTTGTCGCACCACGAGGCAGCACCAAAATAAGCAACATTTGCTAGACCGATAACGTCTGAAGAAATGGTCCGATTTTCGATCTGTAAACGGCATTGGATTCCTTTTTAAAATAGAATTTACGCTACGATACCGTTTTTTCAAAACATAATTCAAAAAAAGTCTCACAGTTCCGGGAAGAAATTAAAAAATGTGGGCTTATAGCGCGATAAACGACGTGCTTCCTGAATCCAACGCCGTGTCAATCATGCAAATCGGATGAACAGGAGCGGCGTAAAGTGAAATTTGGAAAACACTTTCCCTCTCCCTTCCGCTTACCTGCGTCACCTGACCGTCTGCGCCTCCTCGACGCGGCCGAACGGCCAACCCGGCAGCCTGCGGCGCGGGGGGCCGAAATTTCAGACAGGCAAGCGGGCACTCAGTTTATGCTTTCGTCCTTTTCAGTCTCAATATATTTTTCTCCACGTGTCAAACTAGTGATGCTGTAACTCAGCCAACCAGTCTCGTATCATCTGTAATAGTCGTATAAAACTATATATCTTGTTCACATATTTCCGTCTTCCTTCGAATACATCAAACAATTATTTGAGGCGGTACTCAAAATATCTATTCCGATTTGAAACTGACTTCAAAAGGAAATGGAATTAATTTGAGATATCACCAATATTCTATGCCTTAACATGCATTTCCATGCATTTTACTTCTAAGATCTTCCGTTATCATTCCTCTACCAGAAAGTATGAGCCGAGATTACGTACGAGCTCTTTTATCTTGCGACTCGATTTTTGATCTCAAACGCGTTTGTCTCCTTGATAGATTTCACCTGATGAATCTGTTTTCCGAAGTAAAATCGGAAGCAAATTTAAAATAGTTTTCTTGTTGTTAATTTTAAAACTACTTTCCGACAAATTATGTATTCAGGTACCGGAAAACTCTTATTGTCGGTCTCTGGTAAAGTAAATATGGATAAATCCCTTCAAAATATTACGTTACATCTTCCAACTTGTGGTCTAGCGAAAAATACCATACATGTGTCCTTGATAAAATCGATTGACGCCAAAACATGTCTGTCCGTTTATGGTCAACGCTAACCCCTGAAACCGCTTGCCAATTTTCTCCAAAATTGATCTTCCTGAATCTACCTAAAAGAACTCGATCCTTTGGGAGTTTCAAACGGATATTTTGATTTTTGAGGTACTTTACATTAAGCCTCAAAATCATTTTCATAATCTTCTCAAAACCGTCACCAAATTATTTGATTAAATTTGTCTTCGTGTTACCTACAGAACGCAAGAGAAATGTGATTCATGGTGTTTGTTAAATCACTTATTTTTAGAAAATTGCTAACGTGCAATTTTTGGGGGTGTCTTCCTTCAACTATAATATTGATGATACATTTTTTCCTTACTGAAATCTGTTCTAACAGATCTGAAAATAAGATCAAGTTTAATTTTTGAAACATTTGAGCATTTTGAAACATTTTCATGCAATTTGGGGCAAGTATAGGCAATTAAAACAATTGTAACTTTTCTCAAAAGAGTCCGATTTTTGTTTAAAGACGATACAAAATATGATGGTGGTCTCATTTTCGCCCACCCCGCCGTATTTTCGAAGACTGCAAAGACTGCAAAGTCATATAAGTTAATTGGAAAACCGCGTAGTTTTAGAGTAATTTAAGAATGAAATTGATGTATATATTAAAAATCTCAAAATCACAAACTTTTTTCCACGGATAGAAGGGACGCTTAAAAGAATTACCATTTTCGTTGAACTCTATCAATTTTCGAAAATTGCAAATTTAGAAATAATGCCAGAAAGTGTGTGATGTTTTATCATCGCTAGCTTTTATTTGAAATTGTATTGTAAGGATACTTACACAGTGTAATTGTACTAAATTATTTCTAATGAAATTTGATGTTACTACTGCAGGAAAATCTGATTTTGTATATTCGTTTATTTAGCGTTTTCCTTATATATTTATGTCTATATTTTGCAATTTCATTCTACAAAATTTTCCGGACTTACTCGTGCCATACGTATTAGTGCTACGCTCAAGCTGGGAACTGAGATTAGTACAAGTACATTAGTACATATTCACCAGGTGACAGTATCAACAGCTCATTACAAAAAATTCACATACAATACATGTACATTATTTTACAACACTTTGCCAGATGGCATTAAACGATTAACTTCAATAGTTAAAATTAATAGATTAACTTCAATAGTTCAAAAGTTTAAATCCCAAGTGAAATCGTTTCGCTGCATAACTGTTTCTATACAATTAGAGACTATACTGAGCATCACAAGAAAAGTAACATTAATTTTACCAATGATACATAATGCATTATTTACCATTTGGACTGTATAAATGAGTATAAACAACCTGTAACAACTATTGTACTACAGCTTCCGGTCAAATGACCCCCATCTCGATCAGGTTTTTCGTCCAGTTTCCCTGATCCAATGAGCAAATGCTGAGATGGCCCCTTGTTTTGCTTCTGGACATAAATGTAACTTCATATTCTGTGCACGTCTTCTAGAATTCAGTGGGAAACACAATTCTATTGTTTATTTATCCTTAAAATAGATTTTATTACATGGGAGTTTTTTTGTTTTTTTGTTTTTTTCTCCCTTTCAAAATTCAAAATTTATTGCTTATTTATCCATGAAAATAGATTTTATTACATGGGAGTTTTTTTGTTTTTTTGTTTTTTTCTCCCTTTCAAAATTCAAAATTTATTGCTTATTTATCCTTGAAAATAGATTTTACTACATGGGAGTTTTTTTTTTTTCTCCTTTCAAAATTCAAAATTTAAGTAGTATATGACTTAGTGTAGGATCACAGAATTTTGAAAATGTGCACACAATTCACTTTTCCCCATAGCACGTCATACGCAGTTTTTAACTGTTTTTTGACGTAAAATAAATAAATAAATAAATAAAAGTACATCGCAGATCGCACATACTAGTTTATAGAGAGGGTTGAGCAATTTTTAAATACTTGTATTTGAAATATGTATTTTTGTATTTAAAACTCTATTTTTGAGTTCTTTTGAGCATGTATTTTGAAGATATATTTAAATGCATAAAATAGATATTTTAAAAAAAAGAAATACTTCAAATACTGTAAATACAAATGAAAGAGAAGATAACAAGGATAGTTTGTTTTTCTTTGATTCTGCTAGTGAACAGCGACCGAAAAGGTATTGAATACCGGTAAAAATACCGGTATTTTTTCATACCTTTCTCTTATTGTCTTATACTAGTAAAATACTTCTGTTGGACGTCCTTACCGGTATGGACGTCAATAAACGTTATACCATATTTTCAATGAAAAACAATAGATTACCATCCATACATCTTGACAAAATAAGTTACTTTAGTTAATAATATCTCACAAAATTTTTATTAATGAAATATACCTTCATAATTGTTTAATTTATAATTTTGTTTTCATATATATATATATATATATATATATATATATATATATATATATAAAATTAACTGATTGCAAATAATTAAGGAAACGAGAATAATTCTGCTAATTTTATAGAGTAAATATAATTCCACTTGGCATTGCACAATGTTCTCGCCCACTGAAACTACTCACCGCCCTCTTCCTACGCTTGGGCATATCGAATTGCCCTAGTGTAGCACGCAGCCCGCCGAAGAACGCGGCGAGATGTCTGCAGAGGTCAGAAAAGTCACGCTATCAGAACAGCAGTGTGCCAGAGGTGCGACCCTGCTTCCAGCTCAGAAGGGTGACTACACTGAGCGCGTGCCCTGGCGGCGCTGGGCTTGATAGAAAGGAGCGCGAAATGAGGGGCAAACATTCAAAACGTGACATGTCCACTTTACTCCTTTCGAGAAAACCAAAAAAATTGTCTTCAAAATTATGCAGATGTTTTATTTGTACATAATTCTTAATTATGTAATAGTGATAGCTAAATATATTATTAATATAAAATTTAAATATTCTATGAACTTACATTTAAAGAAAAAATCATTTATGTCAACTGGTAAAAAAGGAAGCCTGAACATCAACGTAGAAGTGATATACATGGCAGGCGAAGTTAAATACCTTTGAATTACAATAACAAATTCTGGATACTGTACAGAAAAACTAAAGAGAGGAATAATTTTAGAAAAAGCAGCTGAAAGAAAATTACACAAATTCAAAAAATATGCAGGCATATCAAGTGATTCTAAAATTTTAGGTCCCGGAACGCGCAAAAAATGATTTATTAATTTAATAGAAATAATTATATATTTATAATATAATGTAATAATTATCAGCGAGAAACAGGAACGCCGTTCCGTCGTGTTCCGTCAGAAATCAAGTCCTGCGTAAGACCAAAATCCAAATAATCGAGAAAATGGTATTTCTAATCCTGTTTGTGGGTGTAAAAGCTGAACATTGAGATAGGCCGAAGAAAAGAAAGATGCTTTTGAAGTATGGACACGGAAGAAAATATTAAACGTACAAGGGGAGGGCAAAAGATAAATCCCTGAAATTTTGAAAAGAAAACAGAACTATTCTAAAAGCTAAAGCCAAAAATAGAAAATAAAATTTTTTGGGACATACAATGTGTCGAACAAAATCTCTAGAAAAGGATATTATGCTTGGAATGATAGAATGAAGCGGAAGAAAAGGGTGTAAGTGGCACAATTGAATAACTAATACGCAATATCACAAACAAAAGAAAAAAGGTAGTTCGGGTCCGAGTGAGCAATGAACAAATTGCTAGCATCCTATTGCTGTGTATATCTAGATAGGTCTAACAAGGGATGCTTGCTGATCTATGTTCTAGTACACTTTTCTGCGCGTTCAGACCCTGCGAAGAATTGGGACCTGCAGATGAAAGGAGATGCTCACAGCCGCTGCTTGAGCGGGACTGGAACCGGCAAATAGACCTCATCGCACTGAACAGTGTGTTTGATACCCGCAGTGTTTCATGCGTACATTCTGCCATTATTAGGGAGGAACTCGCTGAAGTATTGGCGCGTCCCCTCCCAGTTTCGGATAGCGAAGGAATGATGCTCAAGTAATACAAATGCAAATATCAATGTTTAAAATTAAAACATCTTTCAAAACCTGGTTTAGAAACATCGATCAAGTTCGTGCGAAAGATTTTGTTTTGACAGTGGCCGTGATTGTTAATTTATAATTACGATGTAGACAAAACGGCAAAAGAAATTAAAAAGAATAACAGCGAAAGTAAGCCTGAAAACTATCGCCCAGGGTCATCTTATGGAGTCACAACTTCTTCAAATGGGTACAGGAAGGTGGGCGAGAGACCTTACACCTAGAGTGCTTACGTTGGCCGCCTCTCCGCGTACTGTAGAACATACGTAGGAAATGCCAGAAAAATGGGGTAATTTCTTGGGCTGAAGATAGTCTACTGGATGAGGATGGACAATCACCGTTCGCTTCATTCGAACAGATGTATTGGCAGTGGTATAATGCAACATTATTTCATATTTTAACTTTTTATACAATTGGATTATCGGTTCTTTCATTTACAATAACTCATCAAGCACATCGATAATAAACATCAGGTTTCATAAATGTTTCATTTTTTTACGAAATATATTCATGTGTCTATACAAAATCTATGTTATGAAAATATCAACATCAATGTTGCATCCCTATTCTCGACACCTAGATGAGGATCCCCTGATTTAATACGTTTGCATTCTGATTTCTAATATGAGGTTTATCAGTGACTGGTATGCTAGTTTACTAGTAGTATATAAATCTTATAAATTGAATTGCTACCTGATTAAATGTTACTCATAAGTGTGTACAATGTTCAGAAAATGGAATCTTAATGTAGAAATGTAAAAGTTGCCGAATTAATCATTGTATAACAAACATTATTTATCCCCCATAGACGGATGATCCTTCTAGTGTGTGTTCTGTCTAAGGGTAGAGTTGATTTGTTTTCCCATGACAATTTATTGCATTAAAAAATACATATATATGTCACAATACAATGATTTACACTACATCCTTTTACATTATCATTTACGTAGTTTGTATCAAAGTGACACGCCGGGAATTACTTATTCCAATCTTCAAGATAATACCAATATAACAGAATCATTTTATATCAATATAACTTACTAAGTAAGCTGGGACTTGTCACGATTCTTATATTATATTTTAATGTTTGTTCAGTGTTGATTCAGATGATCTGCCTGCGCGCTATTTTACCACGTCTTCAATTTTGTCCGAAAGTACGAAAACTGTTTTAAAATTTACTTCGGAAAACAGATTCATCTGGTGAAGTCTATCACGGAGAAAAACACCGTTTTGAGATCAAAAATCGAGTCGCGGGATAAAAGAGCTCGTGCGTAATTTCGGCTCATTCTTTCTGGTAGTGGAATGAAAAACGGAAGATCTTGAAGGAAAATGTATGTAAAATAGGACATGGAATATTGGTGATATCTACACAATTAGTTCAATTTTCTTTGAAATCAGTTTCAAATCGGAATATTTATTTTGAGTAGTGCCTCAAATAACTTTTGATGGTATTTGAAGGAAGACGGAAACATGTGAACAAGATATATAGTTTTATACGACTATTCAGATGATATGAGACCGTTTGGTTGTGTTACAGAATCACTAGTGGAGAAAAATATATTGAGATTGAAAGTGATTGAAACCATAAACCGACTGCCCGGCTTGCCTGCTGAGAGCAGGCCTCCCCGTGCCGCAGGCCGCTGGGTTTGGCTGTTCGGCGTCGAGGAGCCCCTAGGGTCGGGTGACGCAACTGCGTGAAGCGGGAAGGGGGTCAGGTATTTTTTCCCGAAATTTCACTTTACGCCGCCCTAATCATCCGATTTGCATGATTGACACGGCGTTGCATTCAGGGAAACACGTTGTCATCGCGCCTTGCCGCCCTCGCCGCCCCGCCGCCCTCGCCGCCCCTGCCGCCCTCGCCGCCCTCGTCGCCCTCGCCGCCCTCGCCACCCTCGCCGCCCTCGCCGCCCTCGCCGCCCCCGCCGCCCTCGCCGCCTCGCCGCCCTCGCCGCCTCGCCGCCCCCGCCGCCCTCTCGCCGCCCTCGCCGCATCCTGGACCTTTGTTAGTGGCAGTCTGTTCTCGAACGCATCCTGCCGCTAAGAGTGCCTGGAATTTGGCTTAGCTGTTGGAGAAGAATTCTCCGAAGCCCGATGTGAACTTTTATGATACCGAGAACTAAGGAAAATAGTGACGCTAGCCGACAGTTGGCGTTTAAATTTCATTGGCAGAGGGTCATTGCCGCGGAACGCGTGGGTTTGAAAATGCCTAATCGAAAGTCGTCTGTCGCGGAAGGGGGATTTAAGCCCCGGAAAATATGGGTCTTCTGGTGGAAACTTTGAGAGAGAGCGGGTGGTCAGCTGTAGCTGCAAATCTGCCCGTGGTCGAGCGGAATCGCCATCACCGAGTTCGCGGTGTTTGCCAGGGCGTAGCCCGCAGTATGTGTAGCGTCATGCACAAACGCAATTGTAACGAACGGCCGCGTGGCATAGGGGACGCTAAGGCACCACGCGTCAGCCTTCGTTTACGAGCGGATGTGACGTCGGCGGAAACCCTAGGGGGCAGCGTGGTGGGGAAGGGGGAGCGCAGGCCTGGCGAGCGGCGGAACGCTCTCTTGGTTACGGACGCGTGCGGCACGGATCGGAGTCTGGGTGAGCGGGCCGCGAGCTGTGCAAGAGCGGCAATGTGTTGCCGTACTTATACGGCTGACTCGAGGACGAGTCCCTTTGCGGCGCTTCACGCCATCTAATGCTTGAGATTAGTGCGTAGTGGTGTGGTGCAACGGAAATTACTCCGTGTAGGGATATTAGTAGTTACGTTATTTGTAATTAGTGGTGGACTGATAATAAACTTGTAAATTACTAAACCCACACTGTCTGTGTTATTATTGCAACTGCATGACGCCACATATGTCTTACAGCGGCCGCTTCCACGATCCTCATGGCAGTTAGCAATGATGAAGTTTCACATTGTGGTCGCCTGCGTAGCCCTCATTTAGAGCAATATTGGTCACTACAGTGATATGTGGCATTGCAAACTCATATTGATGGTGATACAAACAATACTAAAATTACATATCTGGGTGCAGTTTTCTAAAATATATTGTGAAATGAACACTTCATATCCAACCTCAAATGGCAAGCGTGAAATCTTCCTGGTTTGTGAGGCAGCAATAATTCTTTTTATCTCATTATAGGTTTTTACATCATCTATTTTTATATTTTAAAACTGTATTCATTATTTAATCTATTTTTACGCTCAAAAAGTAAAACGTAAACGGGAAAAAATTTGTTGTTGAAGAAAAATTGCTAAATAACTGAAGAATGTAGTCCTAAAACGGACGACTGACAGTGAAATAAATAAATACTGATACTGCTATAAATAACACCAGGAAACTTGCTTGTCAAAACCACCCAAATCACTATTGGCCGAACGTTTTCATTTAGAGATAGAATCAGAAAGTTACTTTAAACGAGCGAAATTCATATTGGCGCTCTCATGGACGTACAAGAAAAAACTATCAAAGATTTTCAATTTTCAAACTAACAGATTTTAATAAGGGTCGTCCATAAATTATGTAACGCAAATTATTTGGAATAACCGCTTTGTTCCCTGTAGCGCACCTGCAACGCGCGCTTGATCCTCTAATAATTACGAACACTTTCGATAATATTCAAATTACAATAAGTAAAAATCAATTATAAAAAAAACTGAGTTGTACTAATTGTATTTGTGTTATATATAAAATTATATAATTAGTAAGAAATAGTTGGGAATGGATTGCACATAAAATAAAATTTCTGGCAAGCCTTGCACACGCGTTGTGGATGACGCATGGGCCCGGTGTCACTGCACTAATTTATTTGTATTCTAGACTGTACTGCAATACATCATTGATGAAAAATATTTACATTTATTGTAACAATTTACAATCATTACTTTTAAACTTATTGTATGTTTAATTTAATTTACTAATATATTAATGTTTTAGTACAAAAATAAATAAATAAATAAATAAATAGATAAGAAATATCAGCATTACGTAACACAACTAAGACCACTACTCTATGTAACGCTGCCTAAACCCCTCTTCAGCGTTACGTAATTTATGGAGAGCGACTGGAATACAATGTAGAAATTATTTCAACCCTTTGTAGATCGCTTCAAAATTCCACAACAATGAGAGCAATATATCAGACAGAAATGAAAATCAACAACGGAGAACATTTCGTGTTAACATTTCAAACATTCTCCGGTGTTGTTTGTAGAATATATATTTCCTTTTGATTGCAAGGGTTTTACATTACGAAAAAAATCCAAAAGTGTATCGGGCGATCATTCCCAGTACTTGAACCAGCGTGTTCATTGAACGTAAACAGAAATTGTTTGGTTATTTTGAGGTTTTTTTCTTGTATCGAATTTTGAAAATAAACTGAATTGTTAGGGGGCCAAGGTGAGGGTTGATATTTTATTAACGTTCAGAAATATTAAAAAAAGTTAAATTTTTTTTACATGT
>CAXIVR010001766.1:0-18072 GCA_964035755.1 Teleogryllus oceanicus
AACAGTTTTAATTTACAAATTTTGAAAATATATACACTAATTTAGAACTTGGAATACTATTTTCAATTTTAAAGAAAAAATATGTACACAATATTTAAACTAAAAAAACCTACAATTTTATAATGTCTGTTTAACATTAATTTTAACTTGGGACTACAGTTTTAATTTGAAAATATATACGTATTATCTAAACTTACAAAAAAATGATTTCTCATTGGGGACCATTTTAAATGTTAAAATATAAAACTTCTGAACTTACAAATAAATTTACATTAGCATACTGATGGGTGGAAAACAATATCATTTGATACATATTATATGTACAATGTATGTAATAGTGGAAAAAGTGAACCTCAAATCTACAGAGGCTTTTCCCTTCCTGGGGCATTTTCTTGGGGGGGCTGGAACATTGGAATGTTTTTTTGTGTGGGTTTTTTCATGGGGTTTAGGAAGTTTTGAGGGGGATTTTTTAGTTTTTTCGGTTGGTTTGGTTAATATTAAGTTGGGAGAAAGGGGGGAGGGTTTTTGGGGTTTGTGAAATGGTTTGGGATTTTTCCCGGGGCAATTGTGTGGATAGGGGATTTTTTTTTGGAATGTGAGTAGTGTATTAGGTAGATTTCATCAGGGGCTTTTTGGGGCTGTTTGAAAAATTTTTTTGCCCAGACTTCCCCATGTAAACCCTGCTTTTGAAAAAAGGGGTAGAGAATTTTTTTGGGCTTTGTGGTGGCTTCGGTAGTGGTAGTAAGGTGATTCGCCTTTTTTTTGGGCTTCTTTGTTTGGTTTTTCCCAGATGACCTTCGGAAAAAGATTACCCTAGGTATGTTAGGTGTTTTGCCACAAATATGGGATCTAGGCGGATGTGGGGACTGGGGGTGTGTGTTTGATTTTTTGTGTGAATTTTTGGGTGGATTTCTGGATTAGCTTGAGGCCGTTTTCTCCCCAGTTCGAAAAAGCGTTTGGGACGCTAAGCTATTTAGGGGGTTTATCCGGTGTCTTTCTGATATCGGTCGTGCAAAATGAAATTTTTTCCCGCAATGGTAGGAAAACATTTAAAAAAAATAGAAAAGGGAGAAGGGCCTGGGGGGGCCCCCGGTTCTGGTCGGGCTGGAAAAGAATAATGGTATTTAATGAAAAATGGCGATGAGATAATAGCAGTGATTAGGTTTTCGGAGGGGGAAAGTAAGGGGGTAGTTTTTGGGGGAGTGTGGGTGATGGACGCGCGAAAAAGCAAAGAAAGGAGGGAGAAAAGTGGCGATTGGAGTTGAGGGGCGGGCGGGCCCGCATGCAGAGGGCGTTTTTGGGAAACCTGCGTCTCCCAAGATGCCCTTCATCTCGGGGGCCGTTTTACTTTAAATTTTTTTCCCGGGTTTTGAGAATCGGAGAAGAAAAGGGAATTTTCCGGAAGACGCGAGTTTTATTCGTTTCGCCGGTATTACGGTGGCCGCCCGATGGAGGGGAAAATTTGCACGGAAATGCAGGCGGTAAATTGTGTGGAAATGGGGCCCTGGGGGGTAGATGCTTGAGCATTTCCCCTGGAGGTTGCCCGGGCCCCGATTTCTTTGTGTTGATTTTTTTTAGTAGGTCGCTCCCATGCTTTGATGGCCGTGGACGCAATTTCAGTTAGGTGAAGGATCAAAGTAATTTCGGCGGCGGTCGGGTCTGGCGGGTTTTATGGTTGGGGGCATATCTTTTTTAAATGAATCGGCGAAAATTTCTGTTTTTGATAGCTGGATCGTATGTGGGTGGGAGTCCATTGGGGCTTTCCCGGGGCTTTATTAAAATTTTAAAAATTTTGTCCTAAGTTCACTGTGTTTTGTGATGTGAACCCTTTAATGAACCACAATCATCCTAGAAGACCATCTGAGAAGAAAAACATCCATTATTTATAAGGTTTTTTTTAAAATTGGCTTAGTATGGTACCATATGAAAAATTTTTTTAAACCCAATCTTTTAAAAAGGAATACTTTACAGTTGAACTGTGATCATGGCAGAAGGTTTGAAAACCAAAGTTTTGTTAGTAACACAAGTTTTTGCCTAGGGGATCTGAAAAAATTCATTTTTATAACAATTTTTCCATTTAAAAACAGGTTTTTTTATTTAAGAAAACCCGCTTGTCCCCCCGGTTCTTCTATCAAAACCCCATCAATAAATTTAGGATTTTTTGACCCCTCATTCCCTCTAGCTTCAGATTTGATGTTTCTGGTCAATTTAAAATTTTTTCGCTATATTCTGAGCACCACGTGTTGCAGACACCCCGGGGTTCGCTAGCATCACACAGGTTTCCCAGGGGGTGCACCCCTGCAGGCGCTACCCTTACGTATTCTTTGGCAAAGGGGTTTCCCAAATTATCGATCCATTCTCCCCACTGTTGTAACCCCCCCCTTCTGCTTTGTTTCCCCTTCCCAACCCTATAAAACGTGCGTTTTTTCGCGGGGCCCCTTTTCTCTTGTTATTTCATGCGTCAGTGGCGTAGCTTTTTAATTTTCCAAGGGGGTTCCTTCAGAGTCGTTATGTATATCAAATTTTAAAAAGATTTTTTAAAAAGGGTTTTTTAAATTTTTTTTTCCTTGCCAGATGTTTTAGTTTATTACAATAGATCAGATCAAATTATAAAGACTAAAATAATATTTTTCTCTTTTCCAGTAAAGCCTGAGCCATGGTTGTTGTTTTTTTTTGGGTTCCTTTTGAAAAAAACAATTTAATAAATTGAGTGCATAAGGATTTAATGTTTGATTTGGACTTGAAATGGAACTCTTTTTTGAAATGTTAATGATTTACTAATTTTTATGTTGTTTGCAGCTCTTTACATATGTTATTTTTTGTTTTCCCTTGACCCTGATTGGGGGAGGTGCGGCTAATTTCCCTGCATTTCTTATAATGTTAAGTTGCAGTTCCCCCCAAAGTAAGACGGCACGCCGCGGCAATTTAGGGAAAAATGCTCCCGCGGTATAAGTCGGCGCTTGCCCGCTTTCGGCCCCGGGAGACTACGAAAAGGGCTTTTTTGGCCCGTGCGGTCCGAACCGCGGCCCTTTGCAACTCACGGCCCCGCAGCCGGCAGAGAGGTCGGCTGGGCTACGCTTCACCGGCACGCAGGGGTGGGGTCACGTGCGACCTTGTATGGGGCACGCTGATCGGCGCTCGTGTTGGGTTTTGTTCAGCGAGCAGCGGGCGGGCGCCTGTCCCGCCCCTCTCGTTTAGCTAAACTTGCTGCTTTCCCTTATTTGTATGGTTCAAAAGGGATATAAGAAATCCTTTTCCAAAATTTTGGTATTATGCACCCTACAAAATTTGGGTTTCCCATTCATGCTGGTTTTTTTCTTACAAAATTTATTGGAAAAGAAGGCCTAAATACGCCTTTAAAATTTTTTTTATATACGTTTCTATCTCCCTTTCCCCCAAAGTGGGCATTAAAAGGTAGATTAAAGACGTATTTCTGTATTCGCCGATGTTGTAGATGCGCTACAATTATTTCCCCTTTTCTTTTCAAGGTTTATTTTTAATTTTCAGCTTCCTCGCCAAAAGTGGTTCTTTCAAGAGGGAATAAATCATTAATTCTTATGTCGGCGCTTTTTTACGAGCCTTTTTTATGTAGACGCCTCGACGTCCTTCATTCTTTTTTAAATTGTAATTCTGCTTTTTTTTCCGCAGCTGTTTGCAACCTGGCATCAAAAAAAACTAATATATAAAATTTTTATCTAAAAAATGTTTTATATTGAAATTATTTGATTGTCATATCTCTGATTTGAGATCCTATAAAGTTTGATACCTTTTCATTAAAAACCTGGTGCGCCCATTTAAAAAGTTCAAGTGTGACGACAATCTTCTGAATTTCGATAGAGAACTGAGCTTTATAATTATCTCCAGGCAAATGATGGTCATTCGCCATATTACGTAGCGAAAATTAATGTTATCAATGTGCTGTTTTAAAAGCTGGCAAAATAAAAATAAATTGTCTTTTAAAAAAAGGGGTCAGCCAAGTTTGATTTTTAAAACCAAAACTGGCGACCGTGACAGGACAAAGGATCAACATAAACAATCAATAACTTGTATTACAAATTTGTATTTTTTTTCGCTTAAAGTTTAATTTGTTCCATGATTTTGTTCTCTTTTAAGGTTTCAATTCCCTCGTGTTTGTCTTTGAATTTATTTGTCTTCGGGGTTCTTTGCCCTTTTCTTTTTATTTGCCCCAGTTCCCCTTTTTCCCAATTCTAACTCCAACCCCGCTGAAAGTCGGAACCCGGTGACGGTTTTGAAACCGCCTTTCTTTTGCCCAGCCGAAAAAGGGGGTTACTATGGACGCCTCACCCCCTTTTGAAAATTTCAACACCGGCGGTACTTTTGAAACCCCGCATAGGTTCAAACCTTAGAATAGATTTCGAAAAATTTCCGACAAAAAAAATTAGTCATGCAGTGCGGGAGACCCAAACAAAAAAGGCAGATTTCAGAATAAAATTTTCCCCCTGATCTGAGCCCCCGACAAGAGCGAAAAACGGAAAAAGGGTCTGTTCGCGCAGCCAGTTTATTTCGCCCGTATTGGGAGCCATGGCCTCGCCCGCGGGGCCTCGCCTGCCGGCCGGGGTATCCGATCCCCGTCAAATCCGTTCCCCCCGGAACAAGTGAGCCAGGTTTTTCTGAGACACCGCGTCCTCGCGCGCCAGTGCCTGTTCGTAGAATATGACGATACCCCCCTTTTCAACCCCCCGCGTTTCCCGGCATTCATTTGGGCCGCGCCTCCTTTTTGAAATTCCTTCATTTTCCGGAAATGATTCCAGGGGGGCTTTTTTTCTTTTATTAAAAAGTTTGGTGCAAAATTTCCCCCCGACCCCCAAAAATTGAAAAAGGGCCCTTTTCTCAATCTTATCTTACTGGTAGCGCTGCAAGCAATTGCCGGTTTCCTTTCGCGGAAAGTTACCCAAACGTTCTATTCTTAAAAATAGATAGAAACCCTAAAGCTTCGAAAAGCATAAATTAATTTCATCTTTTTTTTTACAATTGACTAAAGATTCAAAATGTTTATTCGGTTATTGCCATTAAAAGAATGTTCGGCTTTTGGTTCAAAAAGCCGTGGAATATTGGGTTCTACCCAAAAATTTTCTCATTACCCCCAAGTTAGCAATTCGCAAAAGACGGAAGCGCATTGGCGCAAACGCGCTTTAACTCGAAAATTTATACTCGTTTTTGGAGGCCGGGCCCCGTGCCTTGTAATGTACCCGTGGAAAAGGAAAAAAGGACACGCCCAAGAAATACCTAAAGGGGGAATTTTCGTTTCGTCAACGAAGTGTGTAATTTTGCAAAGGTTCGCATAATCTAAAAGTGTAAATTATTTCTTGAAAATCCCCTATGGGGGGCCCACTCGTCAAAGAAAACCGGCTTTGCTTTGTCCTGAAGTCCGGGCATGGCGTGTCCACGGCAGCTAGGTCGTGTAGAAAATAAAAGCAAACACCCCCCTTTTGCTAGAAATTCGGGCCCCGGGATAAATGTGGAAAAAACGGAGGAAAAAGGGGGTTGGGGTCGCGGAGTGCGAGACTGAAAGGCCCCAGGAATAACAACTTTGCCTCGGCCCCTTCCCGTCCGCGTATTAAAAAGAACGCGGAAAATAACTTTAAATTCGAGCCCTCGCAACGGTACCCGCATTTTTAATCACTGAATCGGCCGTAAAGAAAATTGAAGGTAGGTAAACTACTTCAATCGTTCCCGGAGTCGGGGGCCTGTTTCTTTTTAAAAATCATTTCCTTTGTAAAGGCCTCCGCTATTGCAATTTTTAATTTACTTAAATGCATTTGTAGAAAAGAATAACGTCGCATTCCTACTCTCTCGATCTACAAATTAAAATTTCCCAAAAAATGTAAAGCTTGGGCCCCTGAATATCACATTGCGGCCCCTGTTGATATTTTTTTTGGGCGCCACTTTTTTGAATTTTTAAAGATCCCCCAAAAAAAATTTCCCGCTACAAACTGTTAAATTTGACATTGAAGAAACTGCATTCGGATCATTGAACCGGCCCTAAAAGAATTCTTCGTTAGCCGATCTAGTCTTTGAAATTTTTGTAACGGAACAACTTAATTTTGAAAATTCGGGAATGGGAAAAAACCGACGGACTGGTTTCGAAAAAAAATGATTTTGTGAGAATATGTTTAAATTCCTTTTCTGTGATTCCGATGGAAGGTTTATCGTGGGGGTTATCGTCTTAGAGCATGAATTCGTCCGCTTTCGTAAAAGCCCCGCAACAGATTCTTTGCAATAAAGCTGATTTCAGAAAAATGCGGTTGAAAGAACAGTTTTTCGGTTCATGCGTGAATATCTTCTTTTGGGATCAAGGAACTTGAAAAGATCAATTTTCCGATCGGCAAGGTGAACCGATCCACCATCCGTATTTAAAGAGGGAAAAATAAAAATTTTTTTTTTGCGGGTCCTTTGTAATCGACGGCATTTGTATAAATAATTTAATCCCCGGGCCCCCAGTAGTTAAACCCGGTTTGTTCTCATTAAAAAATTTTCCCCTGAAACTGGCTTTTTTGCGCGGACAAAGAAATTTTTCTCAAGTTTATCCCCCGAGAAAAGAGACTAGCGCATTTGGCGCTTGCCGATTCTCCGCCGCAGGCTACCGTTAAAAAAATCTTTTGGGCTTACTAGCCCCCTTTCTTGCCACGCGTTCTCTGTTGCAACTCGCCGTGGAAAATGAAAAAGGGAAAGTCCGCGTTCTCGCCCAATAAAACAACTTTTTGTAGATGATTTAGTATTCAGCTGTTCGTAGAATTTGCAGTTGATGCCTTTCAAATTGATTCAACTTTAAGTAAAACAGCTTCCCGCTCGCAAATGGCGGTCAAATTCTCGCCAAACTCTTTATAAACAAAATTTCAATGGTTTGGGCCTGTTCAACACGGGCAAAGAAGTTACGAAAA
Organism: Teleogryllus oceanicus; assembly: GCA_964035755.1. Taxonomy (NCBI): domain Eukaryota; kingdom Metazoa; phylum Arthropoda; class Insecta; order Orthoptera; family Gryllidae; genus Teleogryllus; species Teleogryllus oceanicus. Next base: position 6,903 of record CAXIVR010001766.1, read on the forward strand.
CCTTAGGTTTTTTTTGGGGTTCGGAAACCGATAAATTAATTTTTTCTACCCCGAAACTCTAATTCCGGTCACCAAACGCTGTTCTCTCAGTTTTGTATTTGATCCTTTAGGCTTCTGCCCTTTCATAATTCGGCTAAGGTGTTAATGCAACAATTGGGAAGCTTTAAAATAGGTTGGGGTGATCAGGTGAGCTGACCTTATGGCAAACTGGTCAATTTTTTTTTAATCTTTTACTTTGTAATCTCGCTATAGAAAAAACATGTCCCGGTAGGGCTCGCAGAACTTCTTTTTCTGCGCGCAAGCCTTCCCCCTGCGGCAATTTTTTAGTTACAAACAATGCCCTCATTTTTTCCTTCGAAAACTAGGTCGCTCCGGCAAAAAAAACGGGAAAAATTTTATCAGCCCCCCGCCCTACTCGGCGACGCTCGCCACAAAATTTTTAAAATTAGTTCCGAGATTCGGACGGGTTTTCGTCCCATGCTCAGGTCGGCTCACTGGCTTTCGCCACCTGCCCAAATGGATCCCTTTTTGTGGCGAATCGAGTCCAAAAAATTCATAAATTAACTAAAAACTTTAAAAGGCTTCATGTCCGACCAAAAAAAATCCCGCCGCATACTTGGAGGAGGCCCCCAAAAAATTTAAAAAACAATTTTTTTTGGGGGCGGGGGGTTTTGCTTTACCTCGCACCTCTGGGCCCCCACAGCCCGTGACGAATCCTTCGGTCCGTTGGTTCATGCTCGCCGTTCAATGCCCCCCCGCCCAATTCTTTTTAACAAAATACTAGACACAACAAACCCACGAGTAGTCGGGTGGGTCTTTCGATTTTTAAAATTTCGGGAAAATCGAAAAAAAAAGGGACGGGCAGGGGGAAATTCTTTCGTCCGGGAAAAAAATCAGCCAAATTAAAATTTTTAAATGTTTGCAATCTGAATGCTTTCCCCTTGAAATTAAACTATTAATTGACAAACAACATCTTTCTCCAAAAACCCCTTTTAAACCCGTCTCAATCCATTCTTTGATGAAGATGGATTATTAAGATAGAGGCCATGCAATTTTCATTTGGGTTTGACCAAAAACCCCATTATTCTTCCCTTTAATCACTTTTTCACTAAGCTGATTATTAAACATACTATGAAAAATTCCCCTTTGGGGCCCACAGCCTTGCTTTTCTTTTACGCTCTAGGTTCTGGCCTCTTAAGGGCTCCCTTTAAAGGAGTCGTCCGTAAATGTATTTTGTTTCAAACCAGTCCTGTCCTGCCGGCAGATTATGGCTCCGCTTCCATCATCACGCGTTGAACATCTTTTCCATTTCTCCCGGTCTGGATTATGCCGGCCCATTTCTTTTTCAACATCCTCTAAAAACGCCGAAAACATATATCTTGATTCTCAGTTGGGACTCGTGCCCCCTTCATCTCAGACGTTGTGTCTGCAACTTCTGTCATTTTTAGGCTCCGGGTTTCATTGCCAGGCGCGGGGAAAACCCAGGTCTTTCTGATAATGCTAAACCAAGGGGGGCAAAGGGAAAATGGCAGAGTGGATGGGAAGGGATGAAAAAGGGGTTCCTCAAAAATGGGTTAATTTTTAATAAATAAAGGATAGAATGGGAAAAATATTCCCCCCTACGCTCCATCATGGGGGTGTGTGGGGGGTATGTCAAAAATGTCAAATCTTTATTATATGTCGACCCAAATGAAAGTTCTATCTCATGAAAAATTTTCTACTCTACTAAAGAAATAAAGGGAACTTAATTAAAACCCTTGTGCTCTATATCAGGATGCTGACTAATAAACCCACTCCCTCCTTTTTCTAGGCAAGCAGCTCACACCTTGGCTCTGCCCCCCCCCGCCTACCATTACTAAATCTTAATTTTTCCAGGCTATACAGGCACAAAAAGGGCCTGTTCTGGAAGCGGTGGGGTGAATATCTAAACCAGCTGCAGACCAGGGCCGGGCGCACCAGCAGCCCGGACCTGAATGGCAGCTATCATTGTAATGGGAAAACCTCCCACCTCTCATCTGGCCTCTGGGGGAAAATGCTGGGGTCCTTCCCGGGCGCGACATCGATTCGGGTAGTCGCGAAAATTCCCGGGAGGAATCACTCGCACCTTTCCGAAGATCTGCCCTCTTCCCCTTCTGAGGACCCGGGTAACCCGGGAAGGGGCCCTCTCCTCTGGTAGTTTCCTGTAATAGAGGGTTAGTGGCGCATTCCACAGTGCTTGGTTTTCACTCTTTCTCCCCCAGTTCCCCCAGCATTTAAATTTGGAAATTTAAGTGCCTCAGTTCCTGTGTTTTGGTTGAAGCCTTCAAACCATCAATCATCCTAGAAGACCATCTGAAAAAAAACATCCATTATTTATAAGGTTTATTTATATAATTAGGGTTTTTACCCTATGAAAAATATTTTTTTAAAAAATACTTCTTAAAGGTAATCTTTAAGTTGAACTGTGATCTCATGGCCCTGAGAAAGGGTTTTTAAAACCTGAGATTTTGTTAGTAACAGCTAAGTTTTTTCCTAGTGGATCTGAGAAAAATTCATTTTTTTCAACAATTTTTCTCATTTAAAACAGGTTTTTTTTATTTTAAGAGAACCCTTGTCCCCGTTCTTCATCAAAACCCATTCATCAAATTTAGGCTTTTTTCACCCTTTCACCTCTGTAGCTTCAGTTTGATTTTTCTGGTCAATTTGAAATATTTTCGTATATTCTGAGCAGCACCACAGTGCTTGCAGACCTCCGGGTTCGCTAGCATCACACAGGTGTCAAAGAGGGTCGCAAACCCCGCAGGCGCTACCCTTTCGTTTCTTTTGGGAAAGAGGTTCCCAAAATTTTGATCCATTTCCCACCTTTTTAACCCCCTCCCTTCATGGCTGTTTCTCCTTCACCAACCTATATAAAACGTGCCTTTTTCGCGCCGGGGCTCTCATTCTCTTGTTATTTCAGCTGCGTCAGTGGGGAGCTTTTTAATTTTTCCCGGGGCCCCCTCCTTCAGAGTCTTATGTATATCAAACATATAGTATTTGTTTTAAATATGTTTTTTTAAATTTTTTCCTTGCCGAGATAGTATGTTATTTACTTACAAAAGATCAGATCAAATTATGAGACTAAAATAATTTGTTTTCATTTCGTCAGTAAAGCCCCGAGCCATGGTTGTTGTTTTTTTTTGGTTCCTTTAACCAAACAATGTTTAATGAAATTGAGTGCATAAAATTTTTAATGTGTTTATTTGGACTTAAATGGAACTCTTACTTTGAAATGTTAATGATTTACTAATTTTTGTTGTTTTCAGCTTTTATACATATGTTATTTTATGTATGTCGCTGACCTCTGATTTGTGGGGGTGCGGCTAATGTTCACTGCGCATTTACTTATGAATGTTGTTAAGTTCGTTCCCGCCATAATAAAACGGGCCGGCCGCTTTTTTGGGAATTTATGGAAAGGGGCTCCCGCTGATATAAGTCGGCGCTTGCCGCATTCGGCCCCGGGGGACTACCCAGGCGTTGTTGGCCCCTGCGGGCTCGAACCGCGGCCCTTGTTGCAACGTCACGGCCCCGCAGCCGGGAGAAGGTCGGGTGGGGCCGCTTCACCGCACGCAGCGGGGGGGGCAGCTGACCTTGTATGCGGGACGCTGATCGCGCTCGTGTCTAGGAACAGTTTTTTCAGCGAGCAGCGGGCGGGCGCCTGACCCCCCCACCCCGCTTATTAAACCTGCATTCCTATGTTGTATGGTTACGAAAAGGGATATAAACCATTTTCCAATTTTGGATTTGCACTCCTCGAAGTTGGTTCCATGGCCCTTTAGTTCTGTTTCTTACAAGTTTTTGGAGAAAAAACCTAAATCCCCGGGTTCAGCAAATTTGTTTTATACGTTTCATCTATCTCCCAAAGTGGCATTCAAAAGGGAGATTATAAGACAGTATTTCTGTATGTCTAGCGCGATTTGTAGATGCGCTACTTTAGTTTCACCTTTCTTTACAAGGTTTATGTTTCAATTTTCACCCCCCCCTAAAGTGGGCCCCTTTTAAAAAGGTCGACTGAAATCATTAATTCTGTATGTCGGCGCATTTTACGAGCCTTTTTTTATTGGGGGACGGGCCCCGACCGTCCTTCATTCTTTTTTAAATTGTAATTCTGTTTTTTTCCCCAGCTGCTTTAACCTGCGCATCAGGAAAAAAATAATATATAAAATTTTTATCAAAAATTGTTATATTGAAATTATTTGATTGTCATATCTCCTGATTTGAATCCTATAAAGTTGGATATTTTCATTAAAAACCTGGTCGTCCATTTGAAAAATTAAGGAGACAACTTTTAATTTCGAAGCTTAGAAGCTTTTTTTTAGCTTTGAAATTATCTCCTTAGGCAAATGCATGGTCAGTTCGCACAATTTCGTAGCGAAAATTAATTTATAATGTGCTGCAACAGCTGGCGACCGTATTAAATAAATTGTCATTAAATAAGAGGTGAAGTTTGATTTTAAAAGTTATAGCTGGGTTTTTTTCGGGGGGTCCGCTGAGCTGCCATGGTCTTCAGCATTGTTTTTTTTGCGAGTTTTAACATACCCCCCCCAGACCTATGCTCCGCAAAAACCTGGAGGTTTTCCGCCGTTGCGTTGGTATTGGCCTTGTACGGGGCGGAGATGTTTTCGCCCTTTTTGCGTTCTTGAATAAGGGGATTAGCTCAACGGGTTTTGATGAAGAGTTGGCGGGATCAGGAAGCTTTTTGGTTGATTCTTGGGGATTTAATTATAATTTAGATGGTTTAATGCCTGTCGATATCATGTGGGTGAATGAGATGGGTTTGCAGAATTTTGTTTGTTAGTTTTGTTTGAAAGTTTCCAATCTGTTTTGGTTTGAAGTTTAGTAGATAGAGGCGCAGGGAAGATATCGTTGTGGAAAGCGAAGAAAACAGGAAGGTGGCTGAGGTTAGATCGTGAAGTGGTTTGGGAGTTGTGAGAGAAAAGGGGGGAGAATGAAGAACTATATCAAGGATATCTCCTTCGATGGTATTAGTGATGGATTTGTTCTGGTGGGCGGATGGGGGGGAAAATGTTGGGGGTTGTCCTGTTTAAATATTGCAGGCGAGCGCCTGCCGAGTTTCCGTCCATCCCCAATCTGGATGCTGGCGTTTATGTCGCCCCCCATTACTATCCGCCCCGAGCATTAGTAGCTCGTCAATGTCAGAAACAACGAGGGCCCCTTGAGGCCGCTTATGGCGGCGGACACGATGGCAATAGGTCCGCGCGGCGTTCCGATTTCCACTGCTGTGGCCTCGATGTTGGCGAGGCGGAGTTCCTAGGAGTGTATGTGAGATGGTTCGTCTAACTGAAATTAAGGTGCCACGCCCCCGGTTTGGCCAGAGCGATCATTCCTGTAAATGATGAAATTGCGAGGAAAAGTTGTCGCTCGGAGGTTACTTTTTTGTATTAAGATTAGGTGGGGGAAAATCAGAGATGAACTGAATATTTCATCCTTTTTTTATTTAGACTGGCGTTTGCATTCCAATGGACGATTTTTAAAAGGGTTTTATGGAACCCTTTCAATTAAGGGGCAAGCAGAGTAAGTTTTGTAAATAAGTCACCGGGAGGTTTTTAAAACGGCGGAGGGTTTTTGGGACGGCGTTTTTACTAGAAGAATTAGGTTCTTAATTTCAGTGCCTTGTAAAAGTTTTATCGTTCAAAGAGCTCGCCGAAACCGGGGGGGAATTTGAAGACGACGTATTGCTGTTTGTTGTTCTTTTTGGTCGGCCTGCCGTATCATCAGCAAATCCGGAGCCGAGAGCAGTGGGACGACTTCTTCCGATCCGGCGGGGTAGGAAAGGCCTCCTTTGGGCACCCTGGGAGGCGTTTGCGCTGCGGCGGGGATTATGTTTCTACTTGCTGTGAACGCATTTCGCGGCGAGCGGCGTCTGCATCAGCGTTTCTGGCGCGCTCCTGGGGGTTGATGCTCGCGCCCTCTTTGTACGCATGGAGTGCCGGGCATTCGTTGTAGCTGGCGACATGACCCTCACCGCAGTTGGCGCATTTTGGCTGGCCATTTCGGGCAGTCGTCGAACCTGGCCTCGCCACAGTGTAGACACACTGATTCCGCCGGCATCCTTTTGGGAATGTCCCCACATTTGACATCTCTTTGCAATGTGGCGTACGTTGAGCTCCTCTGTGCTCCTGCCATCTAATTGAGGTTTTAAAGAGAACAGGGATTTTTGATCCTAGTTATTTGGAGAAGTTAAACTCAACGAGATAAAGGCCAGTGAGTCAAAATACTGTCCCTTGCTTCAGTTAAGCGCGCCCGCTTCATTTCGGATTTTGGGGTAAGTTTCGTTTGCTTGATTTCTTGTTTGATGATGTTTGATCAGCTCCACCGTGAAGGCCTCTGATAACTAATCGGTGTCGGCGTTCTTCTGTTGCCCGGCGGAAGAAATATTACGTGTCTGTTTAATAATTGCTTTTTTCAGTTCTTTGATTACTGGTGTGATCTTTGATGCATCCTGGTTTCAGTGAAGAAAGGCTGGGGTGACTGTCCCGAGGATCGGGCGTTAATTTGGGTTTTAGTAGTTTTAAAAATAGCTTGTGTATCGACTGGCATCTGTATACAGATCTCTCCTACAACTTCTCTGGGCCGGATCTCGGGGCGCGAACTTGTTGCTGCGTCTGTGCGGCTGTTTGAGCGCAAGTGGGTAGTGAGGCACTTGAGCGGGCATATTTGGGGCGCGGGAATTGGGCACCGGTGGGCCTTTGGGTGATTTTAGGAGGCGGATTTGGGACGCGCGAGGTGCGCCCTTGTTAAAAATTTGGGAGCGGTTACTTAATGGTAACTGTGTTTAAGTGGGGCCAGGCCTGGGTTTGTGTGCCTGCTTAGGCACTTAAAGCTTTGCCTACAATTTCCCATCCTGGGCACGTTCCTCCGTCAGAACAATTGCAGGAGGCCGCTCTTCCTTACGACCGTTTGGGTTTGATGCGTCCATTTCGGTTGAGTTACTTTGGTCGCCTGTATTACTGGGGTGGTTTCGGCGGAGCCATTTTGACAGAAAGGTCACTGATGGCTGAGAGGGGCGCGTCCGACTGGCTTGTGGGTGGGGTTGGGGGAAAGAGGACACCAGCAGTTTGCGCGCAATTCCATTTAAGCTTGGAACAGACTCACCACTTTGTGTTACAGCTCATAGTGGGTTGAGTTGCACTATGTTGACTGCGTTTCTACAGCAGCTTTAGCCGCATCCCGATTGCCAATTTCGTCTAAAAGAGCCGGATCGTGTTGGCGTATTACTTACCCTATGGCCTATGTTTTCGTCAAGGATTTGGAGGCCCGACAACAATCGGATGGGGTACCGGTTTTGAGTTATGACGTTGGGCTGCGTTCTAGCGCGAGGCGTATGGGGTTCCATCAGGGCCCGATTGCCCTCCGAAATCTGAAGATGTTAACGCACATAAACTCAGTGTGCTAATTCTAGAACAATTTAGTTAATATACTGTAAATTTCCAAGCACAAAACTAACCCAAAACTAATACAAAATTAACACAAACTACACAAATCACAGTATGCTAATTCCAAGATGATTGGGTAATAACTATAATTACTCTAAACATACAATTTAAAGCTACATCATTTTAATCTAATTGCGGTTTGTCAAATCACGCTTGAACACTTTTCACTTGCAGTTTTGTTCCAAATCGTAATGCAGATTGTCCATTGTGTTTTAATATCTAAATTGGGAAATTTAGCGTGATTTGTGGCTTAAATACACTATAACAGTGGGAGATCGCTTTTCACTATAGAATATCGGGCGAATAATTGGAAAATTCGCCCTGGCCGCTGCGCTGCTTCTGGGCTTTAAACCAACGCCCATGTTGTAGTACGTGGTTTGTGACGCAAAGTGGGCGGCAGAACGAGTAAAAATCTGTCCGCTGGAGTAGCCCACCATATCTTTTCATCGGGGATGTCTCTGCGCACATGGGATCCTCTTCAGCCAATGAGCTTCAGACTCCAGTTTGCATCACAATATTAGCGGAATTGAAATACAGCCAGATAAAAATTATCAAGTCGTTGCAAGACATTGAGACAGATTCATGAAGCACTAGCAAAATAATCTGGTGTTGCCCGGATTTCTATATTCAACTTTGAAAGAGGTAAAGATCAATATTATATAAACCACGGTGTTGAAGATTATTATTTTTATGTAATTAGTTCAAGTTTTAATAAAATACTATAGTTTTCTGGCGGAATGTATTAGGAACCATCTATTAGGGATCAGTTCTGGTAAGTATACATATCATACAGTCACAGTTTTAATATTATTAGACTGAGATACATAAGCAGCGTCAGCCCGATTTTTTTTTTTTTTCTGATATTTTGCGCGCATATTGCTAGCGATCCTGGTGGATAAAAATAAACATGAAATCAGTGAAGTCAACTCTATCTTGAACGCACACTCACATCCGTGAAGTCAACGCCGTTTTTGGGTTTTTAATGGACGTTGCTGAATACACTGTTTGTGAAATTGCAATTTGAAGAACAGGTTAAGCATTTAAAAAAAATTCGTATTGTTTCTTGATATTTTCCTGATCTGAGTTCCAAAATTCTCAAAATGAAATATCAGCCTCACATTTAGTGAAAAAAATTCCTTCACCTCTAACAGAAATAAGTGTGGGACATTAAATATGGATTCTGCAGAAAAATGCTAAGCAGTGTTTTTAAATTTTTCGTATACGTACTTATATAGAAAGTTATGTAATGGAGCGCAAAATCGATTTTGAGATTTCAACGAAATACACGTTTTGGGGTTCCTGATGCCAAAAAGTAATTTTTTCTTTTACAAAACGTCCGTCCGTCGGTTAATACTACTAGCCCCTACACCATGCGTAGAGTTTTTCAAAATTGAAGAAACCCTGTCCATCTGGCTGTTGAAGCGGGAAATGTCGAAAAATTTTTAAAATTTGGGGTACTTTAATAAAGCCCCAAAAACATTTTCAAAATTCTTCAAAAATGGCTTCAATATTTTCTTTAAATTTTCTCGTAAGAATAGAGTAAAATACCCACATAAAGGTGAATATGCCCGATTTTCACGGTTAACACTGAACTTTCCAATACTTCGAATGTTTGTTTTTTTCCAAACTTTTCATGTCAAGGGAACCCGAATTTTCAAATAGTGAACTTGTTTAGAAAAAGTTCAACAATGTTATGGCTTTGAAAATTTTCAAAATAACTTCAAAAATGTGTGTTTTTCTCCAGTGTTAATGAATATCTGCCACGGTGTGAAAGGTTTTAATGACAAAATTTGAAAATTAAATTTGCGTAGCAAAATATCAGTACTATAGTACACAATCTCAAAGATATCGATTTTGTGAGTAGTTGTTGTGAAGTGCAGAAAATAGTTCGGAAAACTTTTATAAGAGTAAGAATTTACTATATGTTGAAGTACACCAAAGAGAATTATCAGAAAGGGAAAAAAAGCAAGAAAAAATATTTAAATTTAGCATTAGGATGTTAATGTTTTATTAGTAAGAAAAAATAGAAAATATTTTCGATACAGTTTTCAAAATAATTTGTAGTACTGTGAAATAAAATATTGAATCAGTATCACCCTGGTTTTTATTTTTCCACCTAGATACGAATTTTCTTCAAAGTAAGTCTTTCTGCATGCATTCAGAATTTTAGTTTTTAATTTGTGTAATTTTCTTACTGATGTCAATCAGCAGTTTCTAGATTTTTTCAAGAAAAAGAAAGAAATAGTTGTTATTCCACATGACATTATTATGTCTAAGGGCAACATTCATTAGATTTAAATATTTTTTTTTTAAAATATTTAAAGAATTCTACTTTTCCTGTTGTATATTTAGATATATTCAGGGAAAATTTAAAAAAAATAAACATTTCCTTCGGCCATATTTGAGAACGAACAGTATAACGAAAGTAGTGTCGAATGTAATCGGCAGTGTTCCTGTGCTAGAGTCGCTGATCAACACGTCATAGGGCATTTAACACGAGATGTGATCCGTAATGTAGTAGTAATATAGTGTTTATTTATTTATTTATTTTTCGTCAAAAACAGTTAAACTGTGTATGACGTGCTATGGGAGAAGTGAATTCTGAGCACATTTTCAAAATTCTGTGATCTCTACACGAAGTCACATAGGTATACTTGATTTTTGAATGAAAAATGTGATTTTTATTGGCAGTAAAATATGTTTACAGACCAAACACAAATTGATAAAATAAAAATTTAAAAGAACGTGACAATTGTGAAAACGTGAAAAAAAAATTAATAATGAATCAGGGGAAGAAATGAACAAAAACGGGGTTTAGATACAAAATGTAAGTAACAAAGATATAAATGTTTTATTAATCTTTAAAATAAAAATTTTCAATAACTGGGGTAATAGTTTCATTCAAATCCCATAGCAATGAACAAACGGAAGGAGAATCATACTTATTAAATTTGAATAACATTGCTTTCTTTCAGTATCAAATAAATTGCATTACAAAAGAAACACTCGATAGACTCAAGTTCTTCCCACATTCACAAATTTCAGAATTAACAATTTGATGCATATGTAAACTGTTTTAAGAGACGCTACTTCTAATGCGATTAATGCTGGTCTAATGCGTTGGACGTCTTCTTCCAATGCGATTAATAGTGACAAAAGCTTTGTGGAAAACCAAACAGGTAAAAACCAAGATTTCTTATAATTATTAAATTTGATTTACTGAAATCTTGGATCATAGATTTATGTATGCCTTTACAAATTTTAACATTTTTTGGGTTTTAGAAGTATACATTTGCTCTTTATATTTAGATCCACTACAAAAAAAAATTTCTTACCTAGAGGATTTGGTTGTATATCTAAAGTGGAAAACCCTTTGAAACATTGCATTGCGGGCAAGAAATGTTCCCCCCCTTTTCTTGAACATGGAATAAATAGATTTTAGTCGAAGCAAGTGATAACGAAAGTGATCAGTTCAGTTTGGCTCGATCCAATCCTTACTACTGCCCACATTGAGCTGCCGTTTTTGCATTTTTATTATTTCGGATTAATCTTTTGTCTAATATAATATATAAGACTCAAAATATGAGGATAGAAACAATATATATGAAGATAGAAACTATATATATATATATATATATATATATATTTTTAATGGGCCCAAAGTTTCAAAAACCCAAAAAACCCGATGCAATTTC